>JAQQAE010003040.1:0-21000 GCA_029823295.1 Pseudamia nigra | reverse complement strand
ATACATATTTTCTAATGTTCATCATGTTCTATATATTGTTTAAAAATATAAGACTGTTCAATTGAAACATTTTTTCCCTTGTTTTTTTTTTTTTAAATACAGACATTCAAAGTACACATTTTAGAGCTGCAATCATAATACCGTGAAACTGTGATATTTTTGCCCAAGGTTATCATACCGTCAGAATCTCATACCGGCCCATGCCTACTGGGGACTTCCAGTACTCTAGTAGAATGTTCATTTAGGTTGAATGAATAGTTGGGAAAAATTAATTCTGATTCATGAAGGGGGCACCATTAGTTTCTGATTTTATATGCCATGCATGAGTGAGGACAGAATATTTCGTTTGGGGTTGAAATGCGTACTGTAGTTTTGTGATGCAATGTAACAAATACGTTTGAGGAAACTGAACACTGTTTTGATGCCTTGTAAACCCACGAGGGTTGGACACTGTCCATGATCCAAAAGGTAAAGTGACTAATGAAAATACATAATAAAATATACAATGCTTAACAAATTTATAAGACCACCTGTCTGATTTGACTCAAAGACCATCAAGCATCATAAAGTGTTTCAATGTAGACTCTTTTGGTTTCAGTGAGTTCTCAGTGTTTTATAATTTTGAACATAAATGAGTGACTTCAAACTGAATTCATGTTTTTACACTCCCAATTAAGGTTGCACACTAGACTTCTGAGAATTAAACAAGCGTAACATTCAACCACAAAAACTGTTTTGTTGAAGAATGTAAGTAAATAACTGGAATTTGGAATCTTAATAAAAAAACAATGTGCTTTACTTTTTTGTTACTTTTTTAAAAGAATAACAGTAAATTCAAAAATTCAAGTATAACAACAATAATTACAGTTTAGCATTCAACATATAATTTTGATTAAGAGCTTGTGCATACTGGTGGATTAGCCATGACAGAAACATAACAATGACTTAGGTAATTACCAATGCTGCTAATTTAAGGCAGCCGTGGCAAAAACACTATTTATTTTAACATTTGTATAACAATAGAAAACCAAAGCTGACATGCTATATTTAATTTGATAATGTACTTGCTGTCAGTGCAGGATATTTTTATAAAATGGATAACAGGGCGGTTTTGGCATTCATATAATGATTCACATAGCTACTTTTCACGGTATTTGGAGCTCTTATATTTAAATTGCTTAAATGTTTTCATAATCATTTGCTACATTTGTTGATAATTCTGCTCGGCTTTGTCAATTTTTTTTTTTACCTTAGACCACTTTGAAAATGAAAATAAAGGTCAACAACTGTCATAAATATGACTTGTAAAGCCATGTGATGTCTTGTGCAAATCAGTAAAAACTTTATATGAAATATGAGATCTAGTGTTTTAAACCGGTTTTCATTCAGCACATGTCAATATTGTTTGTTCTACTTCTTGCCGCATTGATGGACGTCACATTAAATATGGATTATTACATGTTGAAGACATTTAGAGCTCATGTACAGTCCTACAAAAACAACAAACTCAAAGCTGGATGGGTGTCCAAGTTCTAGCCACAAACCGACTTTGGCATAGAGATATATATATATTTTTGCATATATATGATTATAAATTTACCAACAAAGAAAACGTAACAAACCTAAGGGGCCTAAAGCGCTTGTATAGCAGAAAAACATTTAATGAGATGTGACATTATATATTTAAAAAAAGATTAATCTTCCTCAAATTACATTTCTAAAACAGTACCTACACAAACCAATAGAACAGAACGGAGACAATCTTCGAGCCTAATGAACCCAAGTGTGTAGCTACTCACTCTTGTCCAGTACGTTCTCATTTTGGCAGGATACGTCGAACGTTTCCAGTTCTGATTTTAAGTTTTCTGCGGTTACTTCTGACATCTTCACGTCTCACAAATGAACCAAGTTATAAAGTAGGACGAAAAACACACGTCCGACGTGGTGCTGACAACTGAGCGTTAGCTTTACTGCTTCATAACAGCGTCGACAAGGTGACTGTCTAAACCAAAAATGTCTCAGACGGAGGTGTTAACCGGAGGAATCAGCGACAAGGGGTAAATCAAAAACAAAAAATAAGTCTCGTAATACAAATTACGCTTTTCATTTTACCGCGAAAAACTGATGTCGGTATTGGCGGCCGGAAATGTCGTCACCGGAAACAGGAAGTCAACAGTCAAATAAAAAAATAATAAAGCCTCGTGAAGTAATGCGCCGCCTCGCGGACAGTGTGTCCGTATTTGTGTGGATCCGGTTGAACCGGCGCAGACGTTCATCCGGTAGAACGTGTGTCACACACACCCTGCGCAACCAACATACATAATTACAGGAGCATCACACTGGAATCATATCACAACGAAGCTTGTTTTTTCATTTCAGTGTTTTGATCACTTTTACTTGCTTTAATGATTATTTTGTTGATATTATTTATTTTCTTATGTATTCTTTTATGTTCTTTGGTTTTCTGTTAGCTACGTTCCTTTCTTCCTGCATTTTCCTGATTATTTTTCTTTTTTTGCCTATTTTCTTAATTATTTCCCTAATTTCTGTACATTTTCATGATTATTTTTGCTCTTTTATGTCTATTTTCTTAATTATTTCCCTAATTTCTGTAAATATTCATGATTATTTTGCTAATTTTTGTAGTGTCTTGAATAGTTTGTTCAATTATCATTCATTTTTCTTCTCTTTTTGCTCATTTTCTGGATTATTTTGCTCATTTTCTTGTTTATATTTTTGTTGATTTTCTTTTGTGTTTATCTCATTGTGTGGATATTTTGCGCATTTCTGTAGTTACTTTGTTGTTGACTGCTGAATTTGAATTCAGTGGCAAAAATATGCATATTTTATTCTAAATATTCTCAGATTGTACGTTCAGTATCTCAGCCTGGTTTGAATTCTATTAAAGTGGGTTGTGACTTAATGACCACTTCCACATGGGTCACTAAGCAAGTCCAGTTGAGAAACGCTCTTTTAGATGATAGTTATGTATCGTATGGATTATTTGGACAAACATAGAACCAAAACAAAGAAAACCCTGAATACATAAACATAAATTGTTTCTATCAGAAAAACACAGGCACATTTAGTTTAAATACAAAACTACAATGAAGACACTGTTTCTTTTTATTTGAGTTTTGACCATTTACAACACTGCACATGTAGTAGACAACAAAGCAGAACATAAATTGCATTTTTTTTAAACATTTTTATGCAAGGAGACTCAGAACTGCCACCAGATCAAATGTGGTTCAAGGAAGACATTTCAACATATTTCTGGTCTAATGGGTTCAACATCAGAATGTTTTTCAACCTGTGTAAATAAAAACACAACAGATGGTTTTCAATATCAAACATCTCAAAGCTTCAGTTTGTTGTTGTGATACTTGGTTGTTGATAATGAATAACAAACCTTTCATTTACCTCAGTAGAGTAGCACACGCCCCTGGGAGTGTATTTCCATGATGTAACTCTCCTCAGAGACTGACGGAGAGCTGCCGACAGGTCATGTGTGTTGTTAACCTAAAATGCATGATGCCTGTACGTGTTACTTCTGCAGCACTACATGATGGAAAGTGAAGTGTCTGGAGAGCAGAAACTAGACAGTTTTGTCAGTTGTAAAAGTAAATGGTTTACTAAGATGCACATATATAAAATATCTTTACAGACCTTCATGCTGTTCAGGCAGGCATTTCTGAACTCCATGTTACTGCTGCTGCTCACAATACTGATGCAAGAGCTGAGAATCACTTCACCAGCTGAGTGCATTTTGTCTTGGTCCTTATGAGTAAAACACAACACTATGAGTTGTAAAAAATATCTTTTCAATGTCTAATTATGTATTTTGTCTAATGAAAAAAATAACTCCTTGCTCTATTAAATATCCAACAATAAAAAAAAAGACTTAACTTCCCTTTAGCACAGAGTCACATCTTAAATGATTGTTTTGTCAAAACAACAGTAAAAACTCCAAAGACTTTAAATATGCCACACAGATGAATAAAACACCATAAAAACATTAAAACATGTTCCCTACACATATGAAACTTAATGTCACTCTGCTACTTTTGCATGATTTCAGTTGCTGGATCAGTGTTTTGTGCTCCACTCAAAACACAGTAAAAGGATTTATAAAATACAAATTAATGTATGTAAAGGTTCTCTGTGTAAGATCTACATGAGTCAATGGTGTTAAATTTAAAAGGGTTCAAATTAGAAAATAACCTTAAAAATTTGATGCACCTTAGTTTGACAACTTTGGACAACTGTCACAGTGGTATAACCGTAAAAATTAATTGCACATACTTCAAAAGGAAAAATTCTACATAAGACTCCATGCTTAACGGGATGTAATTTAACATTAAAATTTTATAACTAAAACTTAACAAACTGTGATGTATTGAAGGTATTTAAATGTTTGATTTGTACTTGTCCACACAGTGGCTCTTAACTATATTGCTTAATTACAGCAATGAGTACAAAGCTAAAGAGCTGATCTTTCTTTGATAAAATGTAGCCCAGACTTGCCTCATGTCTGTGTAGCTGGGTTTTTAGTGCCTTCTTCAGCACCGTCTGCAGGGCACCAATGACTGCCTGCCTGTTGTTGTTCAGAATGTCCTCTAGGTGGCGTTCTATCAGCATCTCTGTGACTATTGGAGGAGCACAGACTATATTCACTACATTTACATGCAAAATATATTATGCTTTTCTCTTCATTCCAAAAAAAATCCTAACAACTTGTTTACAAGGCCAATGAAAATGGAACTTTTACTAATATTCCTGTTTACATGGAGCTGGTCATACCCAAATTAAAAACAGACTTTTTTCCTCCACTGGTGGTAGTGTACGTTTCACTCTGATTATTCTTACTCTGACATCTGCATGCACAGCAGTACTTCACGATTATCAACTCCACCAAGGAGGTTATGGGATCATGTTGGTTTGTCTGTTTGATAGCAGGTTATACAAAACTACAGTACATGACAGATTTTGATTAAATTTTCACCAGAGGTAGCCCTTGGGCCAAGGATGAACCCCTTGAGTTTTGGAGGTGATCTGGGTCAGGATGCAGATTCTAGATACATTTTACACTTTATTTAACATTGTGAGATAAGGCCATTCATCAAAATCTGTGAAGTAGTTTTTGCATAGTCCGACTAAGAAATGGACAAACAAACTGACAATCCAACATGATCACAAGACAGACGGGTTCAGGTCGGGAACAGAACAGGATGAGGGCTAGGACGAGGGTAGTCTCACACACACGTACATACACACAACGAACCAGCAAAGAACACGGGGATTCACCGCTGCTTATATACACAGCGGTGATTGGGGAATTGGAAACAGATGGGGATATCAGAGAGGAGCGGGAGCAGGTGTGTGAGATGACACAGGAGGGAGGGGCAGACGGGACTTCACACAGTTACACAGAAGGGAGATGACACAGCAGGGAGATGACACAGCAGGGGAGGGGCTGACAGGAGTCCTCACAGTTTAAAGCAAAGATGCTCTCTACACAAGGCCACTACAAAAAAAAAAAAATTCACAGTTCTAGTCAGAGGGCACACTGTGTACTTTTCATCATTATGAAAGGGAGTATCAACAGGTTTCTGGATATGCACAAATATCAAAATGCTGACCTTTTCAAGATGGTCAAGATGGTGTTTGAAGGAATGAAATAATGAGTGATCATATAAACCACTTATTAGGATGTTTTTGTCTTTTTGGTCATTGCCAACACAGCCTCCAACTTCCATTCCTTCTTAAAAAGGTACATTTTTCAGTATTTGTTCATATACAAAAACCTGCTGATGCCCTCTTTCATAATGTCTACAAGTAGGCGTGTTTTTCCCTCTGACTGGCTGACTGGAAATCTACACCAGAGAATCCCAGAGAACATATCCCACACACCTTAGCCAGAAAACAGCCTGATTCAGAATATTCATTCCCATTTCGTACAAATACCACAGGTACCTCATAAATGCAATATATATTGAATCCTTTTCATTTTCAACATTCCCTTCGCATGTGGTTGATAACACTACACAAGCAGGTTACAGTGTAATTAATACACATAAAATAAGTGTTATGGGCAAAGTGGTTGCAGTGAAGGATGAACTGAAAATGTGCTGAACATGAAACTGAAAGTGGATGAAGTTGGAGTTGAACCCTGGTTTCCTGGGTCTCCTGCCATAACAAGCCCTAAATGTGCGTTCTCTTTAACGCATGCCACTGTGATTTCATAATGGCCTGCATCGTGTATTAAACTGCACACATATAATAAAAAGTGTCTATATAGTATGAGACTTGAAAGTGAGCCCATAGAATGTGTACGCAGTGGTTACAATGGCCTCGTCCAACTGCATGCTGATTACGTCACCTCTATAAACTTTTGAATAGTGTAATAATAGGGGAATACTGCTGTGCATGATTACGTTTACATGCACACCAGTAAAATTCCTAATACGGTTTTTACACGGCCAATGAAAATGAACCTTGCACCCACTTTCCTGTTTACATGCAGATGATCATACCTCGATTATAAACAGGGTTTTTTCAAAGTTTTTCACAGGTGGCAGATGTTCCACCATCAAACACTAGAGAGGCTCAAGACACGCTCAACTCCAAAAAACTTAAGAAAAGTCTCAAGGTGCGAGAATAAAACGCATACATGTAGAAGAAAACCATCAAACACTGCCATGAGGAAGGCAAGTTTTGGATATCTGACAGTCCTAAATCCTTTTGGCTTCCTCTGTGTAATGTTTAAAAGTAGGGATGAAGTTTTCCTTAGAGTATCCAACTACACCAGAGTGGAGCTTTGTCTCTGCCACAGTTGAAACTGCATATATATATATCTATATATAGATATATATATGTCCAAAAAATCCCTCTAAACAGGAATAATGTCAGCATACTGCCCATGAAATAAAGCTATATTGAGACTATCAAACCTGAATACTGTATGCTGACAAATTCAGAATATTAGGGGAATACTAGTGTGCAGGCAAACATAGTCACTGTTCATGCTGATGCTGCTGTACAGTATTCTGTATTCCAGTGAACAAAAAGCACTGGAAAAGCAACAGAGTTTTGTGATTATAAAAACAGCTGTGTCTCACCCATGAAGTCAGAGAGCTGCGAGGTGAAGGGGTCACTATGTCGCAGGAAGAGGAAAAGCGTGAGACTCTGATGTAAAGGCCTGAGACTCGAATCGTCATCTGGATCCTCACAGTCTACTTGTTCTGCTCTGTACACAGTACCGCTGCAATACACCAGATCTGCAGAGGATGTTCAGTACATTTACAAAGTAAGAGGAATGTAACGAGACAGGAACATAATCATTATTGACAATATTGTTAGCAAGAGATATTACAAGTCCACACTGGCCGATCATACACAACAACGGTGGATTATCATAACAACCACAAAATCTGCGTGATCTTGGGCTGTTAGGAGACACACCCTTGCATTTGGCAGGCAATAGTTTAAACCTGCCTTTCCCAAACTTAGGGTTGGAACATAACATTTGTTGTGCGGGCCTTTTTGTCTGGTTGCATTAATCAATTTGTGATACTTTTATGTCTTTTCTTCTGTCATTTGTTCATTTTTTATATTTAATGCTTGTCTGTTTGTTTCTCAACCTTTCTTATGTGGGTACATCTTACTATTGTAAAAACATAAATAAGTCATATAGAGTTTTGAGTCTGGGTCCCAAGGAGACAGCAATATTTTGGTCTGCAACTAAAACACTGGTTTAATTCAGTAAAATAATAGCTTTCACAAACCAAATTGCTTTTCATGGAGGAGTGTACTAAGTAAACTCCTCCGTGAAGTAAACTGTAAAATAAAGCTTGTGACACAGGATCATCTCTCAGGAAGCTAAAGAGTGCATCATGAAGTTAGTTTCTGTTACTTACAAAAATATACAACTGCTCACTCATTCCTTGTAAAATGATTAACTAGTTACGCATGTCTGTGTGTGGTTTTAAAGTTGTGATTCATTAAGTAATTTGAGAGGAAAAAGGAAAAATTACTATGTGACCGAAGAGAAACAAGTTTGAGAAGTCAGGCTAGTTCTTTATTTCACTATGAAACAGTGCTCGACTGTATTTCCCATGCTATACTATCCCACAGTGATTCTCAGGGACTAATTACATAGTTTTAGCTTTGCTGTGTTGGTGAATGTGTCTTTTTTTTCTTCCATTGTCTTGTCAGTTTGATCCTCTGATTTCAATCATGGACTCTTTGGAAACCATTAAAATGTTTATGAGCTGCTTTGGGCCAGGGCCGTCTGCACTGTTTCTCTGCAAAAAACAGGTGGTTACTATTAGTGAGAACCTAATACTGGCGTCACAGAAACTAGTCCCAGCTTTTTCAGAAATCGTCTTTTAAGTCAGAATTTAGTGTGCTGGTGTAGAGAATAGTGTGTTCTCGATCTTTACCCCAGTACTCTTTCTAACTCCACCCCCTGAATGAGGGGGAGAAAAATAAGAAGCTGAGACAGCAGGGATTAGTGTCTGAGTGTCAGGTGTGGATATGAGACAATACGCATTCAGGGACATCAGGAAAACAGAGATTCAAGGACATGTATGCAGAACTACAGTATATGATGAGTTTTTGTTCTGGTTTTACCACCTGAAAAAGGCTACATAAAATAATCAACATCTGTTTAGTGTCTGCTAGATTTACAATATTTTCACCATACTTTTCTTGTCATTACACAGTCCTCTACCACACAGCACTGAAACCCTCAAGTCCTCTTAAACATACCAGATTTCCCCGACTGATAGACTGATTCTTCTTGTTTTGTTGTATCACTGTGATGTTTTAATACATTTTTTCAAATTCAAGGCAACAAAAATATTAACCATTCATAACAGTAAGCTAATGAAATTAAACCACTGCCCCTGGTTCCGAACAGAGCCATATGAGGAGGTTAATTTGAACTGTGAGAAAATTAAGATGGTTTGGCAGAGTCTGACAGAATGACAGGTGAGCTGTTCAGGCATACTGTTCTTTTTTTCTGCTGATTTTGTGACGAGGAGGTGCCAGACCTGATTATCAAGGTGGGAAGGATCATAATATGATGGTAAAATTAATTTTCTTAATATGTTTGTTGACTTTCACAACACTTGTTGATGTTTTATTACACACAATTCTGTTTACAGCATGAAAACATACTTATTTTATATTTTAAGGTCTAGTATCTCTTTTATTCTCTTTAGACCAGCCAATCCAAAACACTAGGTCAGGACCCACAGGTGAGCGGTGGGAGAATTTAGTTGGGTCTCAAAATAAATTGGCACTTTAAGCAAGCAAGAACTATGATTTTCATACTGAATATTTGTATTGTTCTGATTACTGTGATTATAATGTTCTTGCAAATGAATGAGACCATTATCTTTGCCTGAAATGCAATTATTTAGTATTGAAGTGTTTAAATGTTTTAAAAAACTCATGCATGAAACAAAACTTGCTCTAGATGTATAATAATACAAGCCTTGTCATCTTATCAAATCACAATTAAAATGGTCAAGAATACTTGTTTACACACAAATTCACTCCTTCTCATGATTTACAGACTTGTGATTTGAGTCATGACAGTTTGGAATTCCTAAAAAAAAGGGTCCTAAGAAAATCTGTGCTTTAGACAATACCTAAATGGAACTGAATGTTTTTCCCCGTAAGTATTTGGTGTTTACCCTGGAAGCTGGAGCAGTAAAGGCCACGTAGTCCCAGCTCGTGACAGTCCAGATGAGCAGGGAGTTCCTGGAAGAAGGCAGAGGAGCCTGTGACGGGAACATTACTGGGGCTGTAGACCAACACCTGGACACATATGGAGTCAAGGACCCGGCTTTGTGTGATTTCATATCACAGCTGCCCTTTCCCAAATTTAAGATTTGGACACAAACAGGTCATGGATAATTAATTATTATGACAATTTTTGTGCCTTTTTGTTCACCAGGTTAATTATTTTATTCAATTCTGTTAAGTTTCTTAATCATTTTGTTGATTTTGTGCATTATTTTGTTAATTTTTGTCCATTTTATCCTTTCAATTTGTTTTAATTTTGTGCAGTATATCAGTGATTTAGTGATTATTGTGTTTGTTTTGATGTAATATTGCCAAAAACAACAGGTTCAGCCTTCGTTTGTATACATCTTATATTTTGCATTTAAAGTAAAATGGATAATACTATTATAAATTATGACTAATGCATGTATAAATAAAATACATAAAATACTATGATATATAGACTTATTTGCAGCAAAAATAGATAGTATGGCAGTCTCAAAGAGAAGACACATTTCTTTTTTTGGGGGGGTCTTGAGCTGAAAACATCTGGATACACTCTGATATCATATTGCAACTGCCCTTCCTAAAACCTAGAATGGGTTATAAGAAAAAAATACTCAGTGGAAGTTGTGTTCACTTTCTTGATGAGTTTACTCACATTGGTTCATTTTCCCTGGATATTTTTGTTGATTTTTGTCTTCATTTTGTCTTGTTCCTGTTTATCTAATAATCTTCATTGTTGTACATCTTGTCTCGGTGTCTTGAACTGAAAATTTCTGCAAACCACTGCTTTCCAGAGTACGATCATTAAAGGATATTTGTATGTGGGTGAGCCGCGTCGGCAGGTTGGGGAACTGAAGCACACATGGATGCAGCAGAGTGACCGGCTGGAGGCTGAGCATCCCGTACAGGCCCTCATCCATGGACTGTGGTGGGATGCTGAGCGGTAATGAGTTTCCTACAACAGGGTGTCCTCCGTGACACCAGCGTCCTGACTTCAAACAGCCTGAAAAACTTAAAAATAAAGAAGACAGACAGCGGTGCACATGTACAGCAGAATTTCACAGGAGGGCAGATGCTTAAATGTAATCTTTTTTGTGTTTCACTCGTTAAATGTGAAAGACAAGATATGTATTCCGTTTAATTTGGATGTTGTGCGGGTATTTTTAAATGGAAACACAAATTCTAACAGATGAACAAAATATGAAAAAAATGAAGAAACTGGTGGACAAAATCAAAACAAACAAAATTGAATAATTAAAACACAAAACAAAAAATACCAAAATAACCTACAAACAATCAAAATGGGAACAAAAAAGTTCCACAAAATGAACAAAAACTGTACAAAGTAATCAACAAAATGATTGTCTCTAATGTTGAATGATTTTTAGAGAAATTAAGTGAAGACTGGTCCACACATATGCAACACATTAAATAAAGTGAAACGACAGCATGACTGACTGTGTGCTGCAAGACACGTCCAACTCCAACCGCTTTTCTGCCAGCAGGACCGTACGCTTGAGCTTCACTCTAAAAAATTCAAATGACAAAATTAACTCTTAATCTGAATGTCTGCACAGGCTTGTGCTGGGATTTTTTTTTATTATGAGCTTTTACTGACATTTTAACTTTTGCCTGCAATTGACAGCCATACCTAAATTCTCGCTGGAGGGTCTTCTGGTTCAGTTTGAGTTTCAGATGAATCTTGATCTGTAAATAAAGAACGTAAACGACTAATACCTCAAAAAATCATGTAAACAGCTCTCAGAATGAGACAGAAAATTTCATACCCTGGCATTTGGCAAACTGAATGTCTGGAAAAACATCTCTACACACTCTTGCAGCTCTGGATGGGACAGTTGGACATCCATCTATTCAAAACAAAGACATAAGATGACACTATCTCTATTAATCGCATTTATAAAGCAAATCACAAGATTGATATGCAAGATAGTTTTCATTTGGTTTTAGCAACTGAACAATTTTGGTTGGTTATTTTCTTAAAACAGGGTCTACACATATAGTATCAGACACACTAATGCATTTTAAGACTTTATTGACATAATTTTTAAGGTTCAGGTAATTTTAAACAGTTAATCCATAATATCTCATTTCTTTGCTGTAAATCAATGTACATATACAGTACCTTTGTATATATTTTACTTTAAATGTGTAAGCTAACAAGATGTATAGAAATGAGGGGTATATGCGGGTGTTAAAAACATTAAATCTAAATGCACAAAAGAATCCAAAAATGTACAAAAATGTAAAAACAATGAACAAACTAATGAAGAAAATGAACAAAAGACTTCCAAATAATCCACAACTGAAAAAATTAACAAACTATTAACAATAAAACGACCAAAAATTGACCAAGACCTAACCAAAACATTCCACAAAATGAATAAATCTATATTTTCTAACATCAAGTCTTACGTAAATGACAGACAGGTGGACATGAAATCAAGTGTATGTGGCGAAGTAGATCTGAAAAATTCCAGATTAAGACTTGTTAATGACTTCTAATGTCTAACTTTTTTAAAAATTGAAAAGAATACATTATAACATTTTTAATGACTTGATCAAGCGATCTAATATACAGATATACAGTATGGGCCAGTAGAGGGTATTTTATCGGTTACAGTATTTATAGAGAATGGTCAAGTTTTATGAAGCTGTTAAAGATGTTTTTTGTACCTGAAAGGAGACCAGCAATCTGAGGGATCCGTACAGGTCAGTGAAGGCACACAGCTCCTCTGGGTCGGGTTCAGGACACGGTCCAGTAGAGGGAAACAGTCTGTCCTTTAAATCTAAGAGGACTGTCACAGAACAGTCATATAGACTATATTAAAACTGTCTGTGTAGGTGTGCATTATGTACATACCAGACTGGAGATCTTCCATTTTAATCCCTTTACACCAAGGACCAGCAGCTGCAACTGCAGCACAAGATGTAACAGTGTTACAACACAGTGAAATGGATGTCACACTTATGCATTTACCTTGCCTAAAAAGGAAATGCTAACAGCTGGTGGGCATTTTATTTAACTCAGCTTTCATTTTATTTCATTTAGAATTCAGTACAATTGCACAATTTGGGAAAAAAGTCATGTTGTGACTATTGTAAGCAATATTGTGATTGTGGTTTGTGTCTACAACATGCTTGGTAGTTAAGGAAAGTACACAGATTACTCATGTAGAAATGTCAACTCGGAACTAAGTACAACTCAATGAATTAAAAAAACCGTTGTGGCTCTCAGAGGCATGCATGTTTTCATGGTAGCTCGCTCTGTTCAGTGTCACTTTTAGTAATAATCATACAACAGATATTGTATTTCATTTTGTTTCCATTTCTGCAATTACACTAATCTAAATCCTACATAATTTGTACCTTTAAATCACTACTTTTTGCAATTGCATAATTGCATAAGCTGACATTGCAAATACAGTTTGATTGAAATTAGAAATGAGTATTTTATACAGTATTTGCTGTGTTGTTTTTTCTTTTGATCTATTATTGTTTTTTGTGGTCTGTATGTATGTTTTAAAAAGTTTGATTAATAGACTTTTTTTTCTTGATTTAGGTGCCTTTTCATCCTGTTTCTTCCATGGTGGACACATGTATTTTCAATATTTTACTGTCTAAAACATACACTACCCATCAAAAGTTTGGACACACCTTACACCTACGTATTTGTAAAATATCTGGTAATTGTAGTAAACTTACTCTCTGCAGCAGAGGTAGCCCTTGGTCTTCTGTGGAGCCCCTGAAGTCTCTTAACATTGATACATTTTTTTCTTGCTCCCTCAGGGTATTGTCTCATGCAAACAAGATGTTTAACTTGAGAGGATGAGATAATATCTTACCAGGAAAATGTTATTTATTTGCATTTTACTGCTGTCTACTTGCGAGAGCAGCTATACTTTCATTACATGATATTCCAAGATGAAAAACCTAGTTAGTTGAGTTTTCTCATTGTATAATGGCTATGTGCAGCTTAAATCATAATATACCCTAGTAAAACAAGTTAATAGATAATTATTCCCGGACATATCTTGTTTGAATGAGATATTTAATTCCAAAAAGATAAATATCTCATTTGCACAAGATAATAACTTGCTTCCACAATATAATAGAGAAAAAAAATAATCACTATTTGGGATTTCAGATGCTCCGTAGTCTTCCTTTCCTGGGACGGCCCTCATCTTGTCCTTTCTTGTCTTTCAACATGTCCTCACTTGGGGACATGTTGAAAGTGCTTGAGATTTTTCAGACTGATTAACTGACCATTTACTGACCAGGTATGACGCAGACTATTTGAGATATGGATTTTCTTAAATTGAGGACTAAGGAGGACAAAAACCTCAGTGTGTTTTGTGCAGCGAGGTGTTGGCACATGAAAGCATGAAGCTGTCAAAACTGAAGCGGCATTTGGAAAAAATAAATCAGGACCTGAGGACATCACAAAAGTGTCTTACTTCTTCGTGTTTGAAGCAAGAACAGGCACTCCCTGCATCTTACCAGGTGGCACCTCGTATTGTGAAGTTAAAGAAGCCCCACACCATTGTAGAAGACCTGATCTTACCAGCAGCTAAGGCCATGGTCAGAGAGATTTTGGATCAGTCTGCAGTGGGTAAACTAAAAACTATAAATCTGTCAAATGACACAATAAGTAGGTGAATTGAAGACATGTCAGAAGACATCAAACAACAGATCACAGCTTGCATTAAGGCAAGTGGTCATTTTGCCTTACAAATGGACAAATTGACAGACATAACAAACAAAGCAGTTTTACTTGTTTACGTGGGACGTGTGGGATCATGCTGAGCACTGGCTTTCGAAAAGGTACTGTCCCATTTTTATGAACTATGAGCTGAAACTGTAGCCTTTCTTGCCCAGTACAATTCGCCTCTTGCAGACCTGTTTAGTAACAGTGTGTGGCTGCATACGTTGCTTACCTTGCTGATGTGTTTGACCGATTAAAGACATTAAATGTATCTGTGCAGCGGAGAGAGCACAACATTTTTGAACTATATGAAAAATTTGATGCTTTTAAAAAAAGATCTCCTCGGGGGCAAGTCATGTTTCTAAAAACCGGTTCGACATGTTCCCCAATGCCTGTCATGAGGGACAGCAACTGGACACGGCAGGAAAAAATGTAATGAAGAAAACTATCATCACACATCTGAATAAACTTCAGGAGCAGTTTAATGACTATTGTCCTGAAAACCAGAGGAACGACTGGATACAGTATGTGACTTCTTTGGATTTGACATGGAAAGTGTAATGTTGCCAAGCAACAAAGAGTGTAACCTGGTGGAGCTATCATGTGACCACACACTAAAAAAGAAATTCAAGAAGGTAAGCATCTCCCATTTCTGGTGCAGCATTGTGATGAACGAGTATCCTTCCCTTACCACTCAAGCAGTAAAACCTTCCTACCATTCAGCACTATTTATCTCTGTGAGTGTGGCTTCTCAGCTCTGGTTCAGCTGAAGACAAAACACAGAAACAGACTGGACATTGAGCAAGACCTCAGAGCTGCATTGTCTACTATAACTCCAGACTTTGGGACTCTTGTCAGCACCAAAAAACATGCCCAGTTCCCCCATGAATTCCTCCTAACTCAGGTCTATGATGTTAGTGTCACACCTGAGGTTGAAGTGAGTGCTGCTTAGTTTTCTTCAAAGCACAGTGTTTTTCACTATTTACCTAGTGATGAGGTAATCAAAAGAAAAGTTAATTTTGTGTATTTGAATCCTTTTGAACTGCACTTTTTGTTTAATTTATTTTGAGTTTGTGGCTAAAAACTGCTACTGATTTTTTTTCCATAGTGCAGTGTTGGTTGTCATAGATTCAGAGGTCGAGGATTCTCAGCTAAAGCTACATGATTTGAGTTTTTTGAAAATATTTGTCAGTAGTTGCATTTTTTCATTTCATGTATGTTGCATGAAAACACCAATTAAGCCTGTTAAAATGGCTGTTACTGAAATGTTCTGATTATTATATCAGCCTTATGATTAATGCTTGAATAACTGAATAATTGACTGAATAGTTTTAATAGAACATAGCTATATATTTAATGAGTGGGTGCTCATCTAAAGCAACATATTTTGAGTCTTTTTGAAGCTGCTTCTCAGTAGTTAGACTTTTTTTATTTCATGTTTGTGCACGAAAGCCCTGTTGAGTCTGTTAAAAAAGGCTGAAGTTACTGAAGTGAATAGTTTTGGTTTTATTTAAAATACAGCTAATTGAGAGTAAAAGGAAATATTGCTGGATTGCCACTTGCTGGATCGTTTTGGTATATCATTAAACTTGTTTTTTGTGTGGCATTCTGTGATATTCTATTTTACTATCTCGGGATCAAACTGCATGATCTTTTCGTTCAATAAATTTCAGAAGTTGGACATTTTCTTTGACTTTGGGTGGCGGCATATCTTTAAGAAGTGATGGTGGATCCTGAAGCCAGAGCAGTTGAGAACCACTGGTCTAAAGCACAATAAAAAGACAAAAAAACTAAACAAATTGAATCTTAACAGTGACTTGAAAAATGTTAATCTTGAGAGAGGGCAAAGCTGTCATCAAAGCTAAATATGGTTACATAGTTAGAACATGTTCTGGGTTGTTTAACGCTTTTTGGTTTCCTACATAACCCCATATGTGTTCTTTCACCTTTTAGATGTCTTCAGTATTAGTGTACAATGTTGAAAATGTTAAAGAAAAAAACACTTGAAAAGACGATGTGTTCAAACTTTTGACAGCTCAAAGATTTACCATCTGACATACTGCATGTTTTGGACAATATCAAGCCAATTTCTCACAAAATATGATAATGAAGTACAGACACTTACTAGTGCAGCTCAGCCTTTGAACAGCTGCTTCTTCAGTCCACAGAAGAACTAAAAGTCCTCCTTCATGTTTCCTTTTCTGTCTCATCAACATGAGGAGCCGCAGCACCTACATGATTATTACACACTCATCATGCCAACACTTTAGCAAGTTTGCCTAAGTCGTAACAAGCTAAAATACCACAACTTTACAATTAACGTTCAATTTAACAAACGTTTATCCGGATGGTATATTAATATCATTACCTGTTGTATTTGTTTGAGCATCTTGGTGTAGTTTAAAGTCGGTGAGTGGAGCTTATTATGAAAGCGTCCGGCTGTGCTAAAACCTGCAAATGACACTACACCTGCAGGAGCTAAATGGCTAATTTATTGAGTTGGTCCAATACATTTTAGTCTTCAAGCGTCCTGAAATTCAACCTAGAATAATTCTTAATATTCACATTTGAAACGGTTTGCTTGAGTAGGCTATTTATTTCCATTTTAGAGGCACTTTTATGTTTTTGTAAGAATGTGTTGTATGAAGACATCAAACATATACATAGCGTTACATACGCCAGACAGACAGACTTTATTGATCCCATGAGGGAAATTCTTTTGTCACAGAAGCACATCCAGTCCAGTGTGTGGTTCAAGTGGGACCATTATACTTATAATGCTCTACAATTCTAACTTCCATGGCTTAACAATCCCTGCTTTGTATAAACGACTAGACATTTTTGTTCATTTCCTTGATTATTTAATTCATACTCCTTTTGATTTTTTGTTAAATTTTTGCTCATTGTTTTTAATGTAGTAATTCTGTAATTCTTAGAATTTTTTTCCATTCATTTCCACATGAACTTAACGGCACAAAATGATGCATTAACAAATCACTGAAAGAAATTTTGAATGTTCATAATTTCTAGAAGGATCCAGAGATGCCATATTAAATACTGTATGTCCTACTGCCCTTGTCCGTTACATTTATCACTTGTTGCTTTTCAGATTACAAATTTTCATCTCTGTCTAATGGAATCTACGTACAGTATATGAATGTGTTGATTATGGTTGTTTGAGAGGTGATAGTTTCTTTAAGTCCTTTAATACCCTCTTTGAGTTTATGAAGAGCTAATGTTTTAGACACATGATGTTTTAGACTGATGCTGGCTTTCAACAGTATAAAGTAGTTTAACATTTGCCACAGGAAATTCAATGTGCACATTAATACACTTCGTAGGAGGAAACATAATTGATTTTATTTGAATAATAGAGTATTTAAACACAAAAATGCACTTCATAAACAGTACAAAACATACAAAAATACTTAGAATATTTCTCATTGCCAAAATTGACAGATTTTTTTTCCCCCTACATTTCGAAGGCTCACAGAGCAAACAAGGCATGAATGTAAATAAAAGGGTTCTAAAACTACCTGAGGGACTTTTCCCAGATCCAATAGATGCAGTTGGTCCTCATGCTTTATTTTTACGCTTTTAAGATTTTATTCATTACCTGATCCATCCTTTCTAGAGTTATCAACAGATATACCAGTAATCATGGTCCAGAATTTGTGCTCCTAAATCATCCACCATCGGGAAAACAGCGTAACCCAGGCAGCACCTAATCTCTGAAAACCAGAGGAAACCCTGGTAAAGACATGATAAATAAAAGCTCCTCTTCACTTATTTTCCCTCTTTTTGAGCCCACTCCATGTATGCTCCGGCATAATTACGTGCACTGAAAAAGACAGAGAAGATGAGAGATTTCATCAGTGAGTGTGATGCTGTTAGTTTCTCGAACCACAATTAAGGATTAAAGTAACTACTCATGCATTTACTTGACATATCCTGCTTTGACAGCGTTGCTTGTAGCCATTGCTCCTCGTTTGCCAATTTGACAGTGAAACACCAGCTCCTGAGTATCCAGTGGTGGTTTGGCTACTCCATACTTGGCCTTAAATTCTTCTGAATCCATTGCCAGAGCTTCATCTACTGAATTCACTAAAAGAGGAAAGAAAAATAGTAACCGAGAAATGGAGAAATGACTTCAGTGTTTTAAAAAAAGGTGGATGTCATATATAGCCTGAAAAAAATGGCCATAGCGATGCTCATCCAAAGTTGCAAAAAAATTTTTATATCCACTATGTACAATGATAACACACCAAAGAGACGCTGGTCTGAATGTGCATGATAAGGGAAAATTATCATAGGAAAAGCAGAGGAGGGTTATCTGAAATACAGTATACCAAATGCTAAGGGATATTGCCAAAAAAGGTTATCACAGTGAATATATTTGTATTATTTTTGTATGGACAGTCATTTCAGTAAATGTCAGATTATTATGTCTTTCAATTTGAAGGCTGGTTGATGTTTAAAAAAATTGGACAGTAATTTATGGTTTTTAATTATTTGTAAATTAATAAAACCAAGTGAAAAATGTGAAATTCTCAAAGAGGCATTAAAAATATCAGAAAATGACATAAAAGACAGAAGGAAATGACAACTGTAAAAGATGCAATGCTACGATACAAAGTTTCCGTAGGCATAGGTTTTCAGCTGAGGGAAAATACATAAGACACACATATTGGAGGATGTGGGTGTGGTTTGTAAGCTCACAGTCATTAGCCCGCATTGCAGGCAGCTATGTGGAATGAAGGTAATTTAAACAGCTGTGCAAATGCAGGAACAGAAGGTCTCAGACACAGGAGTGGAGAATGGATTCAGAGAAGTCTCAGAACAAAGACTTCAGACACAGATTCAGAATTGAGGACTCCGAGACACCCGAAGAGAGTTTTGACCCGCCAGCAGCTCGACAGAGTGGAAGCAGAGCTGAAAGAACTGAGCCATTGTTCTGCGGGAAAGATGCATCGAACTTTTAAAATGGCAGGCTGACGCTGTTTGTAAATTTTCACCTTAAAAAAAACTCTGAACTACGCTACCCAGCGACCCCTAGTGCTGGGTGACCGAGTCGTCGGAAGTACAAGGCGGACCATCGGAGAGACGGACACTGGTGGCTGTACTGTCCAGACCCAGATCCAGACATGTGTCAGTGAGTTTTTGCAAACACACACCTTCCTCCTCTGTAGGACAGGGCAAAACACACCACCCAGGGCTAGTATAGCACATAACTCAAGTCCTTAAAACACGTAGGGTTCGATGACGTTTAGTTACGGGGATTTAACTTGGTAGCTTAGCGAACAGGCTCACGCTAGGCATCCGGGAATGGAATCATAACATTCATAAGGTAACTGGGAGGTGAACCGTGACACGCAACAAAAAGAAAATAACATAAAAGATGCAACAAGATGTAAAAGACTTTAAGAATAGCAAGACAAGCAGACACCTACAGGCAGTGAGTTTGTGATTTAGTGGTTATTTAATTGATGTTATTGGTTTTGATTTAATGTTGTGAATGTACAATATGAAATGTCATTGAACAAGATGAGACCATTGTTAAATATGTGAACAGAATACTTCCTAAAGACAAAAAGCTTGATATCGCAATGAACATAAAAACATGTTTATGATAATGATAGCTGTCTTTTTAATTGAAAGCTTTATTTGCGTCCATATAAGCGAATTTAAAGTAATGTTACCTGGGATGTTAATGGACCCTGGAATGCGTCCTTTAGCCACTTCTTCTTGGTTGCGGACATCAATCAAGACCAGATTCTGGCTCTTTCCTAGAAGTGCTTTCAGCTCTTCATAGGAGATTTCCTTTACGGCTGGAAACGAGAGAGAAAATAATTAGATTATGGCAAATGGGCTGTCTCATGAGTCAAGTGGTAAACTCTCAATAATTGCTCCAGCATCTTTCAAAAACAAATTATAATTATTAACCACTGAAGTATACCCAAAGGAGCTACTCCTGCACATTTAATGGGCCGTACCCATCTGTGTAAAGCAGTACAAATCCCTGACATCCACCCCCACCTGAAGGGAACAATCCACACCAGAAAATGACTCCCTCATGCTGGCATTCATACTTCTCCTTATCACACATGCCTGAGCCTCTTAAACCAGGAGTAAAGGTACATTACTGTCATCACCTGTGTTAAAGCATATTGTGGTATGCAGACACATATCTCTTTATTTCAAGGTCATTTGAACTGGTTTGTTGACTATTGCCTTGGTAAATAACTGGTTTTCATTAGTCACTGACTTCCGGGTAACGTGATGCGAACAAACTTGACATGGTGAACTGTATTTTGTGGGGGAACAGACACTAGAGATCATCTGTTCTTTCAGTGTATGTTAGCAGAAGCACTCTGGACTGATATGCATGACTGGCTTCACACCAATATTCTACTTGAACCCTTTCTTCAGAAAGATATTATTTATGGATTTGTATCAGAAAACAAAGTTTATGACTT
>JAQQAE010003039.1:0-21001 GCA_029823295.1 Pseudamia nigra | reverse complement strand
ACCAAATATCCTTTTCTTTACTTACAGGATAAAAAGATCATAAATGAGCAGTTGTTAGTGTTGCATGAAAATATCAGTGAGTGTAATGTATTTGCCATTTTCCTATACCCATAAACATACATAGTGCTTTTCTCAATTTAAGATAATACACCACAATATTTTTTCACAAGAATGCATCCTCAACATTCAACGCCCAGGGCACTTCTACACAGAAACAGAATCAATCTTGGGGAACTTCCAGGCTTTGTAAGAGAGCCAAATTGGCAGACAGTGTCCATTATATCAGTCCAGTAAAGCCCTGGCTAGCATCTGGCCGCACTGGACATTTTCATAGCCCATCTCTAACTATTAATCATTGGCCAAGACATCATAGACTCTCAAGAGAGTGGCTGAATGCGCCGTTACAGAGAAAACCACTGAAAATGCCAAGGCATGTAGACATGATGGTCTCAATACCCACTGACAGTAGCCCTCCTTAAAATGACAGAGTGCATCCAAGCCAGACGGACAGAGTGGTGTCAGGGAAGCACTGTGACAGGCGAGGGGACCCCTCTGAAAATGCCACCGTGCCCTAGTGGCCTACAGTGTTGTAGTGCACTGGTAGTATCTGTTCTGAGGTCGTGTCATGTAATGTGATCTAGATGAAGCGGACAGGGTGGGTCCCTCTCTGGGATGCGTATGGGGTGTCAGACAAGCTGCTTATCTAATAAGGACTGTCATTCTAATGATCACTCAGTCAGCCTAACCTCTGACCCATACTTTTATAAGAAAACAAGGGAGGGCCACGCTGGGATGGTGGGAAGGACAGTGGGTTCAAATGCGCAATATTTACATCAATTAGACGGGCAAGATGGAGATGCCCATCAGAGCCCATTAGGATTGTTGAGGTTGGGGGAGCACAGAGGAGGGACAGTCAGGACCCAACTGAGGCCCAGCGGACACATCACACCACTGCCCTTGATCACGTCCTGTCACATTGATGAGAACTCTGTCAAAGCTTCCCTTACAGAGGTACAGTACGGTATGTGTGTGTGCCCACGTGTGCGTCAAGATAACATGCAAACACATGCTCCGCATCAGCCATAAGCATTCAAAGGATTTTTATCATTTCTCCACTCAGGAGCAGAGGTGGGTAGTACTCTAATATTTTACTTGAGTAGTTTTTCGAAAATTTTTTGAAAGGAGTTGTTTTGCAGAATACTTTTTACTCTGACTTATTTATATTTGTGATGGAAAAAAGGACTTTTCAGAAAAATTTTACCTCAGTGTGTAAAATTGTTGAAATAACAATAATAATAATAATAATAATGAATTAAAATATAAAAATGACCCAAAAAATAAATTTAATAAACAAAATGAATAAACTATGCAACAAAATGAGCAAAAATGGATAAAATGAGAAACAAAACAAGCAAAAATTACCAACATAATCAAAAAAACTATCAAAAAATGAACAAAGTAAGCAATCACACAAGCAAAAATGGATATGATAAAGTAAATTAACAAAATTCCTGTTTGAATGCAATGTACAGTATGATGTTCTACTTTATTCACTACTTGAGTGGTTTTTATGAGATACTCTTACTCAAGGACTGATGTTCATTGAGTATTTCTACTTCTACTCGAGTCGCTATAATTTTAAGGTAACTATAGTTTTACTTGAGAACACTTTCTATGTATTTTACCTAATGCTACTCAGCAGTATACAGTAACAAAATCAATACTTTGTATTAATATACACATGGTTAGCATTAACTGGTTGTGTGTAGTCCTGGCATGCATATTTTAAACTTGTAAGCTTGTATTAGTTATTTTAAAGGACTTCATTTAATGCCTCATTTTACACAATGCTGATTAATAGTAAGCAATGTCGTGACACATGAATGAACTGCCCTCTATAGGCCTTATTACCACTCTATAAACCCCATACTGAGCAAATCATGTTACCGAAGTATGTGTGTACCTTAATATGTGTTGCAGAAAATTAAATATGGTATTTCAATGCATATTAAACAGTGCTGTTTTTGGGTCACCTCATTTCGGATAACTGTCACAATTCCAGCCCATTGCTGTTTCTTTTAATTTTTAAGGATGTTTCCATGTAGCATTTTTGATTAGCCTGGTGTTTCTTCATTTTGTTGGGTTTAGCTGTTGGTGCTTATCAGATGCAAAATAGCACACCTGCTGTTCCAAAACACCCTCGGTGGGTTCAAATTAGTGCTCCCTTGCGTCTTGTTTCTCTGTAGAATATGCTGCTGCAACAAAAGAATGATTTTTTTTCATAGCGAGGTTTGTGGCAATCAAAACAAAATGCCTTGTTGAATGTATTGTTACAGGCTTTGAGTGGTTTTGGCTGTGAACAATCACACATGATGTCCCTGAATCCATTGATTACAATGATCAAAACTCATCAGTGTGATTAACCGAACACAATAAAGAACCCCACCTGAGAGTTGATTCCATTATATCATTGTGATTGAGCATCCGAGCAGGTAAAAGGTGCACAGTGAAAACCCAGAGAACAAGGAAAGGACTTCATAAGGGTGTAGTACCCCATCTTTTATTAATGTCACTCCCTAGGACAGCAGGTTTTTGTCAGTCAGAATGGATAATGAAGACGTTGGTAGGGCTGGTGAATCCATCCCTTTAATACTCACATATTTTATGATAATGAAAGGTATTCAAAGAATGATTATGATAAAAGTGAGCTCCCCCACTGATGTGCCAGCACAGCTGTGCAGCTAGACAGTCAGCTGTAGGCACAGAATTAAAGGATCACACGGAAAGTAAAGAACAGATCCATAAGTGAATAAAGTGAATAACTGATGGTTTTGTAGCCAACCGTACATCTGCGGCACTGCATGTTACACTGCATGACAAAAAAATATGAAGGCTTTCAGTGTTGAATGTCACTATCCAAATCTTTCTGATCTTTTTTGTCTTTATTCACTCCATACCATTAAGTCCTTTCCCCATTCTGACCTTTACATGAGTCTTGTTAAAAAAGGTTTGATCTACAACTAAACAATACTTCTAGTGCATATGGGCTTTTTATCAATGTTTAGATGTACCTTATCTACCATCAGCTCTTGACATCAAAGCTGGGAAAATAAAAATAGAGTTGAGTGACAAGGAAATCTCATCATGTGATATTAGTTGCATATTTAAAAGGTCATCTAAAAAGGACACTGATGGTTGTGTGTGCTGTGGCACCCCCCAATGTGCGTATCAGTAACATCTTCCAAGCATCAAAGCATCAACTGGTGTATTGTACTGTATGTGTAAACAAACTTAGCGGCCCCTAAAGCAAAGTCATACCAGCCCGCCAGAGCTTCAAAAGTTTCCTGCAAGCTGTAGGAAGCAGGTGAAAAAATAGAAGTGCATTGAACTTTGACCCCGGGTGCACACTTGTTGACTGATGTTTCACACTGGGGTCGCATTTTCCCTCTGCAGCATTCTTCAAGAGGAGCATGGCAGCCTGTGTATGTGGATGTGTGCGCACATGCATAGTCCCCAGGGAGATCGTCTCGTCCCCCTTTGAAGGCTCTGTGCTATAGAGCTGTTTTCATACAGCAACAGTCATAGGTTTCCTGTCTCAGCTGACCCCATGTCTCCTCATGGACACTTCAGACAAACTTTCCAGCACAAACACCTTTCTCCCATTAACTACAGAGGAGGAGAGGGAAGGCAAAAGGGGGGATTCAACCTTAAAGCACCATACTATTCAGGAACAAAGGAACAGGCATTAAAAAACAAACATAGTAACTACACCAGCCCAGCAGTGGTCAACACTTACCAGCTGATGCCTCTCAGTCAGTGTGCTGTTTTTCTGATGCTGCAGCCGTCTGCAGACGAGCACGCTGTCCAAAGTTTAACAGATTTTGAGCAGAAACACTTGGAATTTCTGAGAGAAGGCCAACGCAAATAAATCTTACAAGAGAGTCATTGGATCCACACATGCACAGTGCTCTGTCCAGCTGCCACAACAGAGGGTCAGAGATGAGAAGAGGATGGGGTTCACTGTGGATCAGAGCCACATGGCCTTTAGATGGGGCAACAAAACAGTATAGTGCAGACGACCATGTAACCAGCACGTGCCCTGCACACCTGCCCCAGATACGTTTCAGACAAAGGACACAAAATGAGATCCTTGATAGATGAAAATCCTGTATGGCACCCTTCGCAAAGCCATTTGTTTTCCTGGTTTACAACAAAAAAAATGTATTTACTTTTTTTTCCAAAGAACTCAGCTGCAGTCTGATAAAGAGGAATTGTGGTCTTTATTTTAAAATGATGCAGAGCCAGAATAAGTGAGATAAAACAATTATCAGGTTAAACAGTGGAGGAATGTTTTTCTACGCTATGTGGTGTTCCCAGCAGACACCATTAGGGTGTTTGCCTTTTAAGCTGGTCCAGTTTGCGTCGCAGCATGTTATAGTTGTCTCTGGTCCCAGGAGCCTCAGGGTCCAACTTTAAAGAAAGTTCATAATGCTTCTTTGCCAGCTCCAACTTTCCCCAGCGATGATACAGTACAGCTGAGGAAAAAGAAAAACATTTCCAGGTTTACGAGTAGCAGCAATTATTAGATTTTATTCATTACTGTGTTCACAAACCAGGCAGGGAGCAAATATTGCCTCTGCATAAATGTACAATTGTTGTTTTCACCTTTAAGCTTAGCCTGCCTAATCAACTAAGCATAAAATACAAGGTACAACTAAAAGTGTCTACCAAGTTGTAGAAACTTACCTAAATTGCCATGGCAACTAGCAACATTGGGGTTGAGCCTAAGAGCATGAAGAAAAAAGCCCTCCGACTCCTGCCAAAAACACATAACCACATAGACAAATTTATTACAATAACTGACATTCCTGACACATAGAGCCAAAATGACAGCAATTAAATCTTTGAGAAATAATTTTCAGATACTGATTGTCCACTGACTGACCTTATATTTTTGTAATTTTCCCAGGACGTTAGCGAGTGAAAACATAATTGTGTGGTCATTGGGGAGGAGTCTCAGAGCCTCTCGTCCGATCATCTCTGCTTGACCCAGGTTACCTCACAGACACAGAAAGTAATATTTAGTGAAATCCACATCATGTATAGAACCTGATCTGACATCTTCACATTTTAAGTAATCTTCCTTTTAATGCTGACAGCTGTTAACATTCCATAATTTTAAGAAATTACTGTCACAAAAGAAAAACACAAATCCTATGCTGTAATAACAGCTGGTATACAGACAATCTGACTTTCTGCTTTGTTTGTCAGCAGTGTCTAAAGCAGAGTTTTTCCCCTACACACATGGAGGAGCGGTTTAGTCTCCTAATTAAGGTTGAACACAAGGCCCACTGGGTTATTGATCTCTGTCACAGACCCGCCTGATGTCTAGCCAGAGACAGTGAAACAGAGGGAGAGAAACAGGCAGACAGACAGACAGGCAGGCAGTCAGACACAGAGACAATGACAGTGGTGTCCTGAGTCATGGCCTGTGTCCTTCAAACACAGCTTGCCAATGTGACTGTTGTGTGTGTCTGTGCACATCTGAACTGACACTGATTCTGCCTTTTGTTTAGTGTAATGATCAAAACAAAAAGGGGGCTCAACACCAAAGAGACAAGAATATTCCCAATTCCTTGCTATTTGAAAATGGCACCCATTGTTCTTCTGTTCTCTCTTCTTTTTGTTTGGTGGGGAGCAGGGGAGAGGGGTAGAATTATTTCTGTCAGATTTGGGGAACAAATGCGGTGGGGGGACTCTAAGGGGGCGCTGTTCTAGCTGTGCTTGTCCACGTTTGATCAAGAATATACTAGCCGCTGATTGGACAGTTCCAGTGCCCTCCTGGGAGACTCCGCCCCCACGGGAGCAGCTTCTGACAAAACGGCTCGAGCATTTGAAAATCAGAGCATTCTCCACACGGCAGGGAAGAGTGCCTTCAAAACTCAGAACACAAAGCTTTAATACATAAATTTCAAGCATTGCTGACTCCTGCTCTTCCGGTCTAATCTTGTTGGCCATTTAGATTTCCTGCCTTTTCAAAATAACAACACTGTGTTTCTTGGCTGTTAATGCTGGAACCAACCAGAGAGTTCCATTATTTTACAAATGCTGTTCATTATTAGTTTTATTAATAAAGCGGTTTAGAGTGGGAGTATTTAATCAACTCATATTTATACATGATATTTATGTGCATTTGTAAGTGTATTTGTCATGTGTGCTTGTTGCTACCAGTGTTGTCCAACAGAATGACCATGTTGTTCCACGCCAGGCTGTGGTCAGGCTTTAGCACAGTGGCATTCCTCCATGCATTCAGGGCATCCACATGTCTGTTTTGGTCAGCGTACTATCAAAAAGAGACAAAATAGTCAAGGAAATAAAAACATCTGTCTCTTTTATTTTTTTAATAGAACTACTAAACAAAACTAAGGTCTGCAGTCTCACCAAACGTCCTAAGTTATAATAGCAGTCTGGATATTTTTTGCGGAATCGGATGGCATTCCAATAACTCTGCTCTGCTTCTTCAAACTTCTGCAGGCTGTTCTGAACTATGCCCAGATTCATCCAAGCTGCAGCAAAATCTGGCCTGGAGGGAATAAACAGATATTATTGTAGCTTTACCTGCTTTTTCCAGTAATCCAATGTCAGAAGCAGTAAAATTAAATGATTTTGTGTGAGCGCTGTATTTCTTAATGTTGATGCCATACTGAATGGAAACAGCTTTAGAGAGGAGCTGTTCTGCCTCAATCAGTTCATTCCTCTCTTTTAGGATATTCCCCAGGTTGTTCATGGCATGGACGTAGGTAGGATGCAGCCTAAAAGCAACAGGAAAAATTCAGTTAACCCTTAAATATATGGATGCCTCCTACCAATCCATATCTGGCTGGACTGCTAAGGGTTGTAACAAAACATACCTCACTGCTTCCCTGTAATATCTGATGGCAGCGGTATTGTTTCCTCTATCCGCCAGGTTTTTACCTACATTGTAATGGACCTAAAGAAACAAATATCAACTGTATGTTAGGATCCAGTCTGAGTAGATGTGGTCTAAAGCTAGGGATTCACTGATATGATTGACATTTCGGGGGATATGGATGTGGTTTGTGAACTCTGTCATCAGTGGACATTGGAAACCGCTGCTTTTGATACAACGTGATAAGGGAGAGATGCGGACGTAGCTGCAAAGAAAATTCAGAGAACACATGGAGAATTAGAAGTAAGACACAGAGAGAGAATTCAGAGACTTGTAAGAGAGTGTCGGAGATTCATCGCAATTGGAATCCAGAGGTTGAAAGAAAAGCTCGAGAGGAAACAGAGCCAAGAGAAAACGAACCACACTGAACTTTGGACTAAGAATCGATCATTTTAGTAGCACGCTAACATGCTTCATTTTTGTATATATTCACCTTAAACTTTGAATGACAGTCAACTCCCCAAGAGCGGGGCTGGTAGTTCCAACAACAACAAGTAAACCAACCACTGGACAGACCGACGCCATGGGTGCTGGAATTCGCCAGACCCATCCAGCAGATGTGTGGGGGTGAGTTTTGCAAACACAGGCCAAATCCTCCAATAGTTTAGGGATAAACACATCACCCAGGGCTAGTATAGAACACAAGCCACGTTCTGTACAATACGTAGGGTCTAGTAAAGGTTTGGTTACCGAGGGGCTGTGTTGGGAGCTTATAGAGCTAGTACGAGCTACCCGTAACAAATTGGGAGCTCATCCGAGGACTGAATCACAGAGTAGCTAGAGACCTCGTATATCTTAGTAATTTTAAACTGATTAGATATCTTTAGCTCTACATGAAGACTCAAAGATCTCAGGGGCACAACTGTTGAGCTAAAACAAGCACACATAACTAGAACAACCTCCGCTAAGACCCACAGTGCACTCTTCTGACAGACCTGGATCTACACTAAAATCTGTTATATTTGTTGAATAGATTTCATACACTACCAGAGGTATGTCACTGCTGAATCCCCATTATCTCAGCCATTGTTGGTGGTTACTGCAGGTCGTTAGCCTGATCTGTTACTGTACAACATCTGGAGATACATTACCCCCTTGTAGAAATGTATTTTAATCCACTAACTTTGTTTTTTTATTTGGATCTGCATGAAATTGGAGATGCTTATAGAAACCATTCTCCTAAACATCTTGATTTGTTTCATTAGGACCCATCATTCACTAAAAAGTTACAGAAAATGTCGATTCTTCGTTAGCCCAAGCTCTATACTTCCACTAGATTTCATGTAAGTAGGGTCAGTAGTTTTTGCGTAATCATGCTAACAGACAAACCACCGAAAAAACCAACAGACAATAGTGAAAACATAAACCTTTTAAGATCCTTACCTTGGCATTTAGAGGGCAGACAGACAGGGCACTGGTGAAGAGACTTTGCTCAGAGCGCCACTGGTGACTACGGAGAGCGCAGCGAGCTACATTAACAGACAACAGTGTAAGCACAGATGCACACAGCAGCTTCTAGAATGTGGAGGGAAAAAACACACACATGAAGAAGCCATTAAAACACCGATGTACAGCAAGACATTAAAACCCTAAGCGCAAAAATGTATTCTGTGATTTGAGAGTTAATGGATTGCAACTCTATCCAGGCAACATGTGGACACCACCTGCTGTTAGTATCCCTTTAAAGGTGAGTCATTAGTCCCTTTTCATGCCTGTTATTATTCTGCATTGGAGTTGCTCGGTCATCAAAACTGCATAAACAGGTGGGTAAATAAAATAATTTTAAACTGGAACAAGACCTGGGGGTCTATGTAAATAATAGCCAGACATTTTTGGGAATCTGAAGGCTGTACATTGTGTACAATATTGCTCTAATGTTGGTATTATTATTTTGATAAAGTGCGGCCCTACCCTGTATTTGGTCCAGCGGTAGCAGCATTGTCCCAGAGAATAGGCCAGCAGTAGGCAGTAGCCAGCTGAAGACAGATAAAGTACTCTCTCTGCAATGACGAAGCCCACTCTAAAAAAAATGTTACAAGCTGGCAGGAATGGGACCACCAGCAGTACCAGACCCAATGTCAGTGTCCTGATAGAGAGAGGAGAAGTATTATGTGTGATAATAAAAACATCATAGATGAAAATTCTCACTACATGGAGAACAGACAAAGGCCAGAGTTTCCAAAACTGGGGGTGTAGCCCAAATTATAATGGGTGGGTGTGGGGCTGACACATGCAGTGTCAACAAATATTACCAACACTGTACCAAAACAAAGTCAAAAAATTGTGAGCTACAGTACGTTGCATTCTTCACATCAGGGACTGTATGGTTACAGATGGGTCAGATGTGTGTTACATAAGAAGGATGAATTATGCAAGTCACACTAGAAACAACAGTTAAACACACAGTTGTCTTCTGGCCCATGTTGGCTTTTCACCTGTATCTCTGTTGCTGGTACTGAACTCAATGACAATGTTAGTTTTTGCTGCATTTCTGTGTCAGTTAATAGGCTGATGTACACTCCTGATCAAAATCTTAAGACTGGGGGAAAAATTACATGTATTTACAGTACATTTGCACTGGTGGATCATAACCAGGTTATAAGAAGAGCTTCAAAAAGCAAAAAAGAAATAACAGGAGCAAGAGATAAAAAATAGAGTAAGCAATTTATTGAAAACTACATTTACGTAAACGTAAACAGGTCAATCAAATGTTTAAGACCGTAGCCCAAAAAACCCAAAAAACAGAACTACAAGTGTCAAAAATTACTCAGTAGTGAGTAGCCCCACTGTGCTTGTTGATCATTTCAAAAATTCATTAAGGCATGCTTGACGCGAGTGTTTCCAGGAGGCTGGTGGGAACATTGCTGCATGTGGTGAAGATGGCTTCATGGTCTAGAAATGTTTTTGTAAACTTCCCCTGCCATCCATCCCAGTCTTCTCAATGTAATTTAGATCAGAGGAACATGCAAGATGATCCAAAAGAGTAATGTCAGTACCTTGGAAGAAGTCCTTTGTCAGGTAGCATTGTGAACGGCAGCGTTGTTCTGTTGAAAGACCCAGTCATCACTGCACACACAAGGACCCTCAATCAAGAGAGATACCTGCTGCAACATCTCCACATAACCATCTGACGCCCGTGCAAAACCTGAAGCTCCATTGCTCCATTGAAGGAAAAAGCCCCCGGATCATAATGGCACCTCCTCCGCTGTGCCATGCAGAAAATGTCTCAAGTGGGATTTCCTTGTCATGCCAGTAACGTTGAAAGCCATCAGGATCATCCAGGATACATTTTTTCTCATCAAAAAATAAAACTTTCTTCCACTTTCCATTGTCCCATGTTTGGTGTCCCATACAAAGCTCAAACATACAAGTTTGTGATGTGGGAGGAGATGTGGCCTTTGAAGACATTTTGCCCTTCTCTCTCCATTCTGCAGTCAGCATCAGTAAGGGCGTTAATTTGGGTCAAGGATCAGCCTATGTCTTCACAAACAGCCTGTCAGATCCTCCGGTTCAGTACAGGTGATTTTTTTTAAGTCTACAACTTCACTTTTTTGTCCCATAACCTTCAGGAAATTTTTAAAAACTCTTACTACGTCCAACCTCAGCAGTGATGGCGCATAGCAAAAAGACTTTTTGCATTTGCCATCACAAAGTCATGACAGTGTGAATGTTTGATAGAAAAAATAACATGAAAGCCAGATTTTTGTACAGATTTTGACTTTTTAAAGTTACGGTCTTAAACTTTTGATCAGCTGATGAACGACCTGCTTGAGCTGAAATGCAGTTTTCAATAAATTGCCTACTCTCTATTACTGTCTCTTGCTTCTGTTTCATCGTTGTATTTTGAAGCTCTACTTGCAACCTGGTTATGATTCACCAGCACAAAATGCAAATGCTTGTCATTTTTCCCTGAGCCTTAAACTTTTGATCAGGATTGTACTTTACTTAACCTTGACACCTGACTCCATCTACTTGATACCGGTAATGGTCATCATGGTAGAGACATCATGAATGAATGGCTAACTTACCATTATGTGGCAGTATTTCACAGGTTATATTTATCTTCATATGTATTCAAGATATGAACACTACGCTCGCTCCTGTTGTACAAAACGCTGAGTAAAGTTTAATTTCATGTGCTGATTTTGTGTCTCTGATAGGAGCACTGTAAGGGTCAGGTTTAATATTCAGGCAGTGTTAATAGGGTAATAGCTCCAAATATGTGTTTTTTCTTCATTATTTTTCAGTTACCACACACTAATGTTGCAATTTGAAATTAATTTCAGTGTTTATATGAATTAGAGACCGACAGTTAAAAAAATACTTGACAGTGTGTTTATTTGGGTGCATTTATGCACGTTTGAAAATATTTTTATCGGCAAGGTTTAGGAACCAGTGACTTAAGCCTAGAAATGTAGGCTTGATAATCGCTCAAGGAACAATTTCTGTGAAACACACAGTCTACGTTTAAACCATCAGAGATTTTAAAAACTTCCCCAATACAGATCGAGACACAGTGCGCTGGTCACACTGCAGCGGGCATGATACAATTTTCATAATCAACTGTAAGTCTAGTGAGGCTAACGTCTTATCTACAGTAAATGTGAAGATGGCTTTGCTCACTCACCTCCTCCTCTGGCTGTCCTGTGAGCACAAGGCTTGGTTTATCAAGCCTATCAGAATGCACCAGAGCAGCAGAAGCCACACAATCCTCCAATCAGCAGTTGACTTAATGAGCGGCACACAGCCCATAGACCAATCAAAACACAGCCACCAGGGACACAGCAGCAGCCAGGCATTCAGAGAGTAGTAGTAATTATAGTTCACTATCTGCCAATCAAAGAGAAATAGGAGGGGTGAAGAATGACAGTGAAGAGAGTCGACAGAAAAAAAAACATTGCAGATTCAGAATCAAAGTCAATCACTGCGTCTGAACGTGACTAAGGCTTCTGGGAACAAATGCAATATAAGAGGCTTAATTTGAACAACACACAATGCACAAATAAAAGATGTTTCAACTACAACACCTGTCTCACATATTTATATTCAGGTTAACATGGTGTCTGATCAAATGCACCAACAAACCTTACTCACTCTAAGAAATACATTTTCTGCAAAAGAGGCAGGGTTGTCTACTTCAGTGAAAGCTGGTGGTCCGGTGCCCATGATCCTCCAGCGTGCATAGAGCATTGAGAGTCCTCCAAGACCCATGAGAGCCAATCGTGTAGGCAGGCCTGTTCGTAGCAATTCACTTACCTGTCAAAAAATATGACCACTTGTCACTGGCAAATAAAGGTTCATGTTCCTTAGCTACTTGGAAGCACAGACTCATGTGAAGAGCACAATGTACTAAAATTCACTTTGCTTTACATAGACAATGAATGTGATGCGACATTATTAAACAAGGGGGTGCATAATTTATGACAGAAAAGAGGGGGAGGGTATGTAAACTGCAACTCACATCGAAAGAATTCTTCCGAAGGAGTAGCCTCTGGCTAAGTTCATACACATTAACATTACAGATCAAGAGGACATCAAAGGCTGCATTCACACCCTGAAGAAAAATACAGAGAGAATGTGAAATGGCATTCAAAATTTATATAGGTCAGCAACAAAATGAATCTTTAGATATTAAAATACTTCATATGTAAAAATCATGCTACTCTGGTTTTTCAAGACAAATGGGAAGAGGTCAAAAAACAGTCATGTCAAAGTTTGTAATACACAAATATTTAAGGTGTATCACTGATGCTATCTTTGATCAAAATATTTCCAGCACAATGTGATAAAATCATCAACCTTGCTACAAAATAGTTTTTGGATTCTGATCACATCTCATTGATGTTCATACCAAGACTGTGATGCCTTGTTCTTTACAAAGCATCGCTGCAGCACACAGCAAGAGGCTGACCACAACCCACTGGACAGAAAATCTGTCATCTCTGTCACTCCCTGCAAACACAAAGCCAAGACCCAGACAGTTACACACAAAACAGTCTTTAAATGTAGGTGTTAAAATAGAAACCCTGAACAACAGTCAGCCCGAGAATGTTTGATGGTGAAACCTAATTCAGCTCATATGAACAGTCTGCTGTGCAGTGTTAAAGTCCACATAGAAGGGTATAAGAGTAATACTTGGATACCCACCTCCATTGAAAGCTTTGCAGTAGTTGAGAAAAGAGAGCTGGAAGAACAGGGCACACAACAGGTCTGCTCGACCCACCACACCAGCGACCTGATTTGTAGGAGGGCAGATCAAGAGAATGAAAGATAAAGCAGAAAAAGTAAGTGCTAAGAGATGAATTAATAAACAGCATTAATACATGCATTCTTTCATTAACACATTTCCAGTATTACATATTCATATTAAATTCTGTTTTCCATGGTCTATGTAGTTAATACTGGGGGCTTATTAACAGAGTTAGGAAAAATCTCTCATTATCAGCCTAGCCTGTTGGTGTGTGTGTTCTATACAGTGTGCGGGTACAATATGGTTGGCATCCTGGGGTTGCCTGCTTTGATACATACAGCAGGTCTAAGCCAACAGTCTGCCTCAATCCCACCCCCCAGGTTTCACCCAGTATTTGCCCTGCATGATTAAAGAGAATGGAGAGGGGGAATTGCTGCCTTCCAGCCAGGCTTTATAGCAAACACACAATCGCTGGCAGGTCAATAAGAATCCCAACACAGCTAATAGTCAGGCCATGATACCTTACGCACCTTGGCCCTGCACTCCCAGCTGAGACAGGGCTTTTGTTCTTGGCATGGAACCACTGCATGTTTAGTATTAAAACCTCTGGTCTGATATGTCAAGATGCCATGATGCATTGCTGTAGGGAATCCATGTAGTTAAGAAAAGTCAGGTTTATTTGTTGCCCAAAAGTGCGCAATGTCTGAGTGGTCTCACGATAGTAGCTGTTCCCAAATCAACTAACATTTAAAGCAATGTAAGTTAGCACCGTTCTTTACAACCAATACATGCAGACAGAAAAACAGCAGTTTACAATGTATTCTAACAAACATTGCCTTCTCACAACTTGAGATCTAAAGACTCTCTTGCTGAATTTTACTAGCTTTGTGCACCAGTATCTCAATTTGTGGGGATCATTATGCAACATTGGTGACTATATAAATCAGTGAGCAAATGTGAACATAAACGAGTGTGTGCTGTGCTAATGTTGATCTTGAACTATACTTACACTTTCTGTGTGTACTGGATGTGCTGCAAAGAAGAGAGCAGCCAGAAAAGAGGTCTTGGGAGCATGGTTCAGTATCCTGCCCTTGTCGTCATAGGACAGTCCACCAATCAGTACAGCGAACATGTCAATCATAAGGGCAGATATGACAGCATGGAGGATGATATTCAGCATGTGGAAGCCAACAGGGTGCAGGCCTCCTGCTAAGAGGTAGTTCAGCCTGTATTAGCAAGAGAGGGACAAGAACACTTGTAATTATAGATAAGTGTGTGTGTGTGTGTGTGTTTGAGGGGGACAGTGTTGCATGTACACAAGGTGAAAAAGAGTAATTAAGTGCTGCTGTTAGGGTTACTAATACTAAGTGTACATATAAATAACACCATATATGATAAAACGCACCTTGGATGAGGTATGTTGTCGTTTTCCCATACACTTCACCTACAATTAGAATTTAAATCTTTTGTAGTCATGTTTGTAGTATTATGTGTATGAGATATTGAACAGCTGATTTAACATGTGAAAAATAAAATATCTATCCCTCTATCGACTTTTCACCTACTATGTGTAAAACTGAAATTCTCGTTTCAAACCGTTACTTTTGTGCGTGTTTGAGGTCTGGTGAGGTTTATTTAACTAGACAAAGGCGGCTTAAAAATAAGGCAGGGACAATATGTGGTGTGGATGACTGGCTAACAGGAACTATGCAGTGGTGTCCCGTTACAAAATTATAACAGACAACTGCACACACAATCACAAAGACCTATTTTTCATAATGTCAATACAGTATAGCATTGCTGTGTAGATTTAGATTACCTAAATGTAAGAACAGTGAGTGGTCGGTATGATTTGTGACTAGAATTGCTACTTAGGTTGCTTCCCCAGAAATCATTCCTCCAAATGTTGTTGAGGGGTGTTGATGGTTTCAAGTCCTGGAACATAAACAGAAGATAAATAATTAATTCTGCCACTACTCACCACATGTGCAGGGGGGTTATGGGCAGATGCAAATGTCAGAAACTGATGTTTTTTGCAAGATAGGCACTTCATTTTTATGCAACTGCAAAAGCTTTGGAGTATTAAAAACAGATGAATACCTTGTTGTTGACGATTGCTTCAGAATCGTCAAACACAAACTCGCCGTCATAACTGTTAATAAAGCATAGGAGTGCCACCAGGGCGACAGTGACCTTTGCTTGGACTGGTGCAAGCTTTGGAAGCGGTATGTGGTGATCCCAGTAAACTTCACACAATGCCATGGTGCACCGGCTCTGTGGTTCATCTGTGTCATCATCTAATGGCTCCTTAGGACAAAGCAGATGCATGCAGACATACGGGGTCACAATGTTTCAAGCTGCTAATATCGCTGCTCAAACCACACGTTTGATGCACTCTACATGTATCTGAAAAATGAATGGGTGAGTTTTTACCTCATTGTTTGTTAGAGGTTACGGATTCTTGCTTGATCTCCATGTTAGCTTCGTTAGTGCTAACTCGCAACATTAAACGTTAACCCACAGAAGGCTCCAGTAATCTTCCCTGCACACAAACGCGGTGACTGACTAAGTTATAGTGACGAAGTGTGTTGGAACTGTGAGTAATTATCACACCACTGTGCACAATTACCCTGGTATCCAGCAAGCTAGTTAATCGTGAATTTAGCATGTCTTGTTAGCGAGTGATGATTCCATCTTTAAACGCAAGAAATACAAAAGACGCGCAGTAACACGTATACAATATACCACACGGACTGTTTCATATATTGTGCTCATATGTGAAAGGTTCTGTGTTTCTGTCTTAATGAGATGAAGACGGACAACCGGAGCCTGTAAACAAATGTGCACGCTCTGTCTGCGTCGCTTCCTGTTTAGTGTCACGGTCACGTGTTCGTTCTCAGCCAATAAGAGGGCGGTGCTGGAGTGGTCAATGGAGAAAATAAAATTATTTCAATTTAAAATTTGACGTGCAAGCATCAGAGTTAGTACATAAAAACACAGATTCCTTATAGAAACGAATTATTTCTATGTATTTTACTTCTTTACTCTTGCCTAAAATAAAATCATATGTGACTTTACCATTTTACCATCCTCACTGGCCTACAAATGCTTTAACAGTGCATTATACTGCTCTATATTTTGAACTATCACCCAACGCCTGAATTTTGTGTTTTATATAGATATATTTTTAACATATAAAGACAATTTCACCATAAACTAAGACAGAAAATGCACACTTTGGTGTATAAAAGTTTAGTAGACAGAAGAAAATTAATTGTTTGACAATTCCTTTAATTTTGGTGCAGAAATAATTTTAAATGTAGTTCAGTTTAAAGCACTCAGTGAGGCAGTGTGATTCTGACTGTAATATTGTGAATTGCTGGCGCAGTTATTTTGAACCGCGCATTGTTCATCTAAGGTCATGTATATCAGCTGCACTGTGTCAACTCAGGTCTCTGCTTATTTGACCTGTGAACCACTTTTTACTTTTGTTTTATAAGTGCTTTATAACTCAAGTTCCTATTCAAGAATACCACACATAAAATATATGTATATGTGTTGGCTAATTATTATCAGCAAAATGAAAAGGAAGAGTTATCTCTAATATGATCTGAGTTGTTTTTTTACTATGATGTTTTTGTTTTAAAATAAATTATTTGTATACTGCTGGGTAGTTTAATCTACAGCAATGTATTGTATTCTATCATACATTTGCAGTGTCACTGTTCCCTAAGAACCATGTGTGTCTAAATTTACAGCTTACTAGAAATAAAAATAATAATAATAATAATAAGCTACTTATATTGAGTGGGATGAAACCCCCTGAATTCTATATATGCGCATCTTGAGCTCTGGTTAGGTGTAAAATCCATATGTGCACCTTCCCCAAAAATAAATAAATGAATATAAAATGAGTACCACTATTCTAAAAGTCACATTTTCATAAGGTCATAAAATCAGCCCTGTTTTCAACATTGCCATGTTTCATTAAACAACACTATTTTCAAAGATTTTTTTAGCTTACGAAGGAGAACATTCTCTCAACCCATGAAGGAAAATTTACATTTGAAATCAACATATTTTATTTATTTACTTTTCCTTTTTATTTTGCTTTTCTGAATGGAAGATGATGGAAATCTGTAATCTGAAACTGGACTGAATTTGTTATACAACTGTAGTGGAGAGAGTACAATAACTACTATTTGTCTATGAGAGTCATAATTATAGTACTTGAGCAGAAGGAGACTCTTAACAGAAACATAGCTAGTAGGAATCTAATTGAATAGAAAAGTGAAGCATTATTATACATATTACATCAGGCAGAAATTAGAACAAGGATCAAACATAAAAATAGACATTTGGGCAGACAAACATGGTGAAAATGTATGAAAAGAACTGAGGGAATGAACAAACCAAAGACAGAATTATTTTTACTGTGAGAAAAAAATGCACAATACACATAGAAATAAATGAAACTTATCAAGACGGTGATGAACACATATCAATTTGAGACAGCTTAAACCACCTAAAAGAGTAAAAGCATGAAGAACTGGCAATTCAGATCAATGTTTATTTCGGAATATTCTTTTTTTCCAACAAAAAAAAAGAGAGCAGAATCACATAAAAAGAAAGCTGGGTATTGGCATCGGACACTAAAAAAAATCAAATACCCTTTAGATTTTTTCACTACTGAACAGGAACATAATCAAAAAAAATGAAATGATCAATTTGAGAAAAGAAAGCATTGAGATCTGATTGAATCCTTAAAGAAATGATCAAACACACCACTTAAAACCACTTCTGCTCATTTTTCCTGTGTGTGCATACATTTAGAAACAAGTTACTAATTACAGCCATCTATCAAAAATGAGATAAATCCAAATGTAACAGTAAGATATTGTGTAGTATAATTAAATAATAGCATATACATGTGATAATTTTGCTTAAGTCAGTGATCAGGCTCCAAGTATGATATGCATGATCATCAATTACTACTTAAATGTATTAAATTCAAGTATTTATCCCGAAACCTCTACATTATTAGACTAATATCATAGTAAGAAAAAAACAGCAAGCAAAGTTGGTTGCATGCTGTATTATATTTTATATTATACTAACATGACTTAAAAACTGGAGGTACAAACAGCAAACTGTGTTAATCTGTTGTCTGTCATTTGATGAAGTTCAAGAAGTGCTAATAAGAAGACGTTTGTCTGTAAAAATTAGAACAGGTGAGTTTGTTCAGCGGCCCGTCAGGTTTCGGGAGTTTGGGCTCCATTTCACCTGTCATTGCTTAAGAAAGCCAAGGAATCTCCCTAATGGCCAAGAGGCCCTGGGTGATGAAAGCGGGGTGAAGATCATCAAGGACACATTCTTGGACCTTTTAAATGAGGATGGTTAGAAGCAGGTACTTATTTAGCAAGATACTGCACAGTACATCAGAACATCACCATTTGTATTTGTGCAGTTAAATATGCAAGTTTAGTAGAGCATTAAGACTGGTAAAAAGAATCATCAGTTACGTTAAAAGCTAGCGTTTCCTTTAATATGGCTCAGAATGCTCTCAATTAGGAATTTGCTCTGTCTTGATATCACAAGCTTTCAGCAGAATTTTCTTGTCTCACCAGGAATATGGATATTTCAACAGAAGCATTTAGTTCCCCCCAAAAGTGGCTAATTACCACCCCATGCAAAATGCATGAAGTATGGATTTCATCTCCTGGTTCTTCACCCATGTCAGTCAGTTGGAATTCATGTTATTAGCATCGCTTCCAGTGGGCTGACCAGGGTGGGGTGGAGGAGATAATGAGGGAGGATGCCCCACTACCACCAATAGAAGACCTTGTGGCCCAAATGCATGGAGACAGGGCTGCCAGTGGAGACCCTGTCAGGGAGGGTCCACTGTTTTTGTGCGCACACAGAAGGTGACAGACATTGATTGTGCGCAGTCTGACACAGGATCACAGTTGAAAGGAAAGGTCAGGATCAAATGCCGTGAAAGTGAAGAAATGGCTAAGTATCATGCAATGTCCTGAGCTGAGCGAACACAGTGTTGTTTTTTTCATCATTAGTTGGTACAGTTGGCACTGTTTTGTTTGATCACAGTGGGTGATGTACATTTGATATTCTTCAAAGTCTTGTTTATTAAAAATATTTGCTAATGACACCCAAGTTTATATTTGTAAAACTTAGTTATCCAGCAAAAAATAGATACAAATGTATGTGCTTTTGGGAAAACAATAATCTCTTGAGGTAATGCACAGCTCAGAGATCAAAAATGATAGTTAATAAAATTCAGTGTTTTAAATTTAACTTATTTCTAGTTACAAAGGCATGAGTTACTAAGGCACTAACTTGCCACGAGACAAAGTAATACAAGACTCCAAAGAACCATGCCAGACATCTAAAAACACATGTTCTAGTTATTCAGTTATTTTTACCTTGTTTTGTTTTAAAGAATCATTATATATTCTGGTGAACATCATGTTCAATGCGGTCGACATGAGCATAAAACTTTGTACAGAGGAGAAGTGTATTGGAGAACTTGTATTGTGGAGGAGCAGGGCCGCAATATTAACATCCATGCCCTTCATCATCTACATTCTATAATGAACCCATATCTATGACTACAGCAACCTTAACATTAGATTTATCTGGTGGAAATTCATTTAGCAAGGTCAGTTGATCTCACCTAGACCTCAACCACAAAGACAACTAAGTCCATTGTTTCACAAATGTAGGTAAGAAGATAAAAATCATTTCTTCTCATCTATTTTCTGCTTGCTGAGCTTTTCTTTTTGTCTTTCAATGTTCTGGGTTATTTTTATCAGGGTTATAGAACTGCAACAAACATCTACAACAAAGGTGAGTGAGATATAATTGACTGTAAAACCAGGAACTGAGTCATTGCTTGTCATACACCCTGTCTGAACCCATTTAAAAGGCGCTCTTCACTCATTATTCTGATAAAGATGTAAGCCTCACCTTTGCCGATCAAAAGTTTCTTAAAATCAAAATTCCCAAACTTATCCTTAAAGACAGTATTGTATCATTACATGTGTTTCATCTCCTCCAAAGTTCTTGTAAGTGACTATTGATGTGGTGGAGCTGAACCATCTCCTTTTGAAATGTTCACCTCAAAGGTGCTGAATCCGAATTTCTACACGATTGAGCTAAGCCACAGGGACTTCTCATGAAAAATCAAACACAGTTTCAAGCACTTCCAAGCTCTTCATCAGGAGCTGCTGATTTTCAAGGCTCTTCTAAAGCCCCCTGCCAACCTGCATGTAAGAACTGTTAATTTGCTCATCTTTTGTCAGTCACTTACATTTGCATCGAGGAAACCCACACACACATAAGCATGTACAGAATCACACAAAATGTATGCAGTGACACAAACTATACAGATTTTGTGCAAAGGGAAAATTTTTACCCAGCATGCAATTTAGTAAGGTTTTACTTCATTTTCCTTTTATTCAGTACCCTCGACAGAAAAATTCACTCACATAACTTGCAACAGACTTTTAGAAACCATAGGACAAAAAATATTAGAAATAATACAATGTAATAACATACTTTTGGAATAAAATTGAGCTGAATCTGTTCTTTTGAACCAATTAGAGATCTGCAATATTTTTCAGAATAATTGTATAAGCTTGATGTCTTGGCTCTCTATTCTCTCTGGGCCATGGCTGTTGTGTGGTTTTCAGTTTATGTTGGGCTTGTGTTAATTAAACATCAAACATGCATCATGCCAAAAACAAAAGAAATTAATTTAGATGAGAAGGATTGTTGATGGATACAAGGCAGGAGAAGGATGGACAAAATTATTGAAGTGTTTC
>JAQQAE010003038.1:0-21002 GCA_029823295.1 Pseudamia nigra | reverse complement strand
GTCAGCTGGGATAGGCTCCAGCACCCCCCCCCCGACCCTCACGAGGATTAAGGGGTAGAAAATGGATGGATGGATGAACAAAACATTCAATTGAATTCAAAAATAAACTGAGAAGATTCTGGTGGGCAGAGGTCCAAGGCCACCATCACAAAATACATTTTGTTCATTACTCCTGTACTAATTGAGAAAATTGCTTAGATGCATGACATTTGATCCAAATGCTGAACTGAGGATGAACAATTTGGTTTTGGTGGTCAAAGGTCAAATATCAAGGTTGCTGTGACCTCATAAATTGGATGTTTGATATTTTGGTCACAACTCATATAGTAACTGAGAAAACTGTATAATTGCATGATATTTGACCCAAAGGCTCAACTAATGTCAACTGAAATAAGTTTTTGGTGGCCAAAGGTCAAAGGTCAAGGTTTCTATGACCCTAAATGAGGGGTTTTTTATTTCAACTCTAAGCCAAACATTCTACTGAACTCAAGGATCAACTGAGGTAACTGCATAAGCAGATAATGATGCAAGGCAAATGGACAAATTGGATGAATCTCTTGGTCCCTTGAGTGTATGATTTTTGCTTTGGAATGTTCCTTTCCCTCTGCTGAATATGATTTGTGGTATGTTGATATGATGCAATTGACCTATATCAAAAAAATTGCTCTTGCAATTTGGACTTTGCACTTGCCGTAAAGATTTGAGTAACTGTTGAGGCATAATCCACATTGAGTTTCGCCATGCACATACACCAAAAGTTAACTGACGAACTGTGAGGAGAATCAGTATTATCTGGATTTGACAAATAGCGGACTGCATTAGAATCATTTGCTGCACCTTTAAACATAAGACATCCTCATTTAACAGAAGAAAAGAGAAGTGGATCGTGTCTAATTTTCTGTGTTGGATAATTATGTGTGGAACACTAGTGGGTCCATTAGGTACAGTGAAGAGATTTGACTAATTTAATCTCACTATATGATGAAACAAGAAAGCGTTTAAGACAAAGAGCAAAAATTATACGCATTTGCATTTATTTGAGTTGGGGAATTTAATGGATCCAGTTTTTTTATTGTATTTATGAAGGGAATCCAAATCCCGATGTGCAATCAAAAACTACCCATTCCTGCTTTTCAAAACCTTTGTGAGGAAACTTGTATGTTTGCGTGTTCTGTAATCATGAGGAGCGAAGTACACTGTGATCTAAAAGGGATGAAATTTGCATATTCTCACAGCTCGCTTTGATAATTTATCAAACTGATGAATGGTTGTCATATTATGCGTGATTTGTAAAGATGCTTCAACAAATGCCTGACTAAAACAGATTCTTTACAGCTGTGGCTGTTCAATGAGATGTAGGGGGTAAAACCAAGCCTTATTGGTGACTGAAAGGTAATTAGTATCTTGGTGTTCTGTGTATTACATGCCCAAAAACACGCTTCATGAGCTGCCAAGTGAAGAAGACACGACTCCTTTTGCTGAGCTGTTAATAAGCAGAAACAAAGAGGAGAGTTAAACAAAAAAGTACAAAATGACAAGAGTTTACAATCAGACCATCAGTGCCTCTGCCAGCATGTGCACCCCAGAGAGCAACTCAGGAACTTAATGGTAATAAGGTCAACACGCAGATACGCAGCACCACCACCCCCACCTCCCAGGTTTTATTACAGTAATGCATTTAGACAACTAGCCTCATTTTTTTTCCAGTATGAGCTCACATAGCCTGTACTTGAAGCCCCGGGGAGCCATTGTAGTTTACCATGTAGAGATCAATTCCTTCAAAGAACCACAGTGTCTTTTCTGATCAGGATCTGCTTTTACACCACCGTTACTAGTTTTTTTTTCTTTTTTTCCTGAGTAGCGGTGGACTGCCAGGTTGTTATCAGGTCACAGGTCTGTGGCGATGCCGTGCAGTGACGACAGGCGAGCAGCGAATGGGATTGGGTCTGATTTCACGGTAGAGCAGAGGTGACTGACAACTTGTAAGATTCATCCCCGGTGCATGCTAATGGAGGCTTGGAATGGAGCAAAGAAATGAATCGGGTCTCTTAGGGCTCATGTTTTTTGGTGAGTTGCTTTGAACTATTCTTAAAAGAAAATCCTCCAAGTCAGCTGAGGGAATTTCTTACGCCGTCAGTGGTCTTATCAAGTCTGCAAAAAGGGTTTCCATATGTTTGTTTTGATGTCTAAGAGAAGGCAACTTGAAATATAAAATGAAGCTATAATAAATTTGTACTTTACATTGTACATTATTGTTTTTCTGCTCGCCTGGAAGCAGCATCTGGCAAAACAATCAATAAATTTACTTGTTTTGTTTTAAATAAAAGGTCTCAAACTGCAAGAATGCATCTTTATAAAGTCTGATATAAAATAAAAGCTTTGAAAATACAAACTTGCTCTGTGCTGTCAGTCCTGACAAATCCAAAGAACATAATGAGCGACAGGAAAAAAACAAGCTGTTTTGAATTTTTCTTATGCCCTCAAAAGCGGGAACCAATCACATTCAAGTCAAATTACACCATGTCTTTTTCAGGAAATTGTATGTGAAAAGTGCAATATTCAGTGTTTACAGTGGCCTTGTGTCAGAATAGTATCCTGGATGACCTTGGGAATGACCTGCTCTTCATCCAATCAAAGCAGTTTATGATGCAAAATGGGCAGTTACAAAATGTCACAGTGAAATCTGAGCATGTAACATCAGAAAACCAGTAACAGAACAAATAAACTCCTATAAAGAAGTATTTAATACGCACATAAGTGGTGCAGTTTTAAATTAAAGCGTTAAGACATGGGACTTAAAATTCCCAAATAAGTGTATATTAGTGTTTTAAGTGAACACTAGTAATCAGTTTAATACAGAAAAGTCTGCAAATATGTGATTATAAAGGGCCTTACAATGTAATCCACCCAAAAGACCTAAACATATTTTTTATGGAGTGCCTGACTCTTAAGTATTGAAGCAGTCAGCATCACAAAACTGAACTGCACTGTCAAAAATAATGACTGCCAATGATTTTAGAACGAAATAACAGTATATGTACGTGCTGTTGGCAACTCCATGGGCGGCCATCTAAGTCTATGACGGTCACCTCAAACCATGATTGTATCCTAACTCAAAACAAGGCTCCTTTCTTGCTTAAATCTACAAGGATTTACTGTAGATGCAAACTTCACTCGGTGGTGTCAAAGTCCTGTATTTCTGTCATGAACTTCCCGCACATTACATGAGTTGAGGAAAACCAAAAAAGCATTGAATTCTTCAATGCTGTTATGTTATGTTACACTGTACTATGCTATGCTGGTGGGTTGCAGAGACATACTGTACATTGGACTCTTTTATTCAATATCATGCTTATAAGAGTAAGGACATTTTCCATACTGATGTTGACTCTTGGTGTAAAACTGTTCGTCAATCAGGATAGAGGCAGGCAGACAGCACCTGAACTCAGTATTCTGTTCACATACAGTCATAAATAAACTGTCGAGCTTGCCCTTCTTCCACCCTCAGCTCTTAAATAAGTGTCAGAACAGGATTTTTGGGGTAGTTTTTTTTTCGTCCTCAGGCTGAATTTCAAAGCAGAGACAGCACTGTACAGCCTGAAACACCATTTGAGTTGAGTCTGTTATTGAACTGTACAGGCAAAATTCCATTCAATTCCAATTTGTCCAACACCTAGGTAATCAACAGTAAGAAAATTAAAACCAACAACAACAAACTACTTCAGGGCTGCTCCAGACTTGACATTATTTCTGGACAGCTGGACTGTTTGGGCCCAGGGGATGAAAAATCCTTGAGGCCAGTCCCTGATCCTCTTTATCGCTTCTCTTAGCCTCTCCAACCAGGTCTTATCACCTCCTGGACAGTAATTAACAGGAATTACACAGGGCTCCTATCTGCTGAGCCCACATCGTTACCGCAAAGAGCCCTTTCCCATTTAAGGCCTGTCGGCTGGGAGATTACCGCTGGAGAAGGGCCTCCTCGATCAAGAAGTGCCACGCAATTGTTGGGCTTTTGTGCCAAGCTCTTCCCAAGCTCTGGTCACTCGTGCAGATAAGCCAAGTTCAGCAAACAGAGGAGTTTTAGTAATACCTTGCACTAATGTGTGGATATGAGAAATTACATCATTATATTCTAATTCATATACACAACCTCTATTTTTAGATATTAAAAAGATATTGGCAGAGTTAGCAAATTTGGCCATACTGGAAAAAAATAATGCCTTCAGGTAAAATGGAGTTTTGTGAGCTGTATAATTTAATCACTTCCAACTGTGTTGCTTGCTTTAAAGAAAGGTAACTTTTAAGATAAAACCAATTGTGTAAATGTACCTTTAAAATTGCCACTTGTGTTTAAAGGACAAAAAAAAATAGGCAGGAAAAGATGGAAAACGGTCTGCTGTCCACATGACACAGCCTGTCCTCTACTGCACACTCTGTTCGAGCCCTGCGCACTCTAAATGTTTAACAGGATCCTTGAGAAAAGCCTCTCCACTTCTGTTTCCGTGGCAACTGGCATGCATTGGAATTGATGACATCTCCTGATCGCCCACTTACTTTGCACTAAAAACGCTCTCCCCATGAACTTCACCAGTGCCGTTTCTCTCGCGCAAAGATGACACCACTGAGGAAAGAGGCTTTCCATTCGGCAAACATCTTTATTCTGTCTGTAAGCATCTCTGATGAGGCTGAGAGGCAGAATTATTTCGGAAAAGCACACACACAGAAAGAGTAAATGACCCTTTCATTAAATAAAGTGTAATGAAATAGATTTACAGAATAAGGCGGCTCAGTCTTTCCAACTTTGAGGCCTGAAGGAGTCTCAATTATTCATGATCTGCTGGAAGCGTGATTTGTATACTTCACTTAAGTATGTAAATCAGGGCTCCAGTGTGAATCGGTTTCTATTTAGCTTCACCTTGAGGCAAATTAGATTAAATACTTCCTCAGACTTTTTAAATGAAATTAAGACCAACTTTACAATAACCACTATTAAAGGTCCTGTATCCTAACACTTTCATTTATAGGTGTCGTACTCAAATGTGTCTATTAAAGATTTTCATGAGAGTCTTGACAAAATAAAGCATGTTGATTTGATTTTTTTTTTTCTTTCCAGGAGCCTCTGATTTTTACTTTCACGATAGGCCGTTCCTGCCCCCTCTTCATCAGGCCATATTTGAATTTCAATGCTGAGCAAATCAAAGGTGTTGGAATGGGATTTAGATACTTTTTGGGGGACTAGGCTGGACACATGACTTGTCAAATATTAAAATGGCATAAACTGTTTTGCATTGCGCTGTTTTGCTAGATTTAAAGGCCCCACTTATATGTGTCTATTAAAGACTTCTGCCAAAATGAAGGGTGTTGATTTGTTTTTCCCTTGCTTATCTGACTGTGTAATGCCAGTGAATTGTTGTCTCTGCCCACTTTTCATTGAAAAAGCATGACTGGTTGATGCTTGGGTCATTCCCACTGTAAACACACAATAACGTGGTTCTCATGGACAATTTTCTGAAAACAAATTGTGAGGAATATTGGCCAGCTGTTCAAGGGTGGGGCTAGGTTCAGCTTGAATATGATTGGTTGTTGGTTGAGATGGCCCAAAATTTGGAATTTAATTTGGAATTCTACTGGCTCATGGGCCCAAAACTAATGCATTATTACTCGACAGTGTTTGATCACAAATTACAACAATTCAAAGTGGCTTGATTTTCTTGTTGTCCATGTTCTTGTGTTGGTTTCTAGGACGGGCAGCACTGAGCAAGTTCATGTTTTCACAGCTTTTATTAGATATTACAAAATTAATATAAACATCAAAACCCAATACAAATCCATTTTCACACTATGGACCTTTGAAAATAAGAGACATGCTATGCTATGTTATTTTATACTATATTGTATAAAATACTATATGGCATACTATTGTATACTATATGGTATATATAATATAATCAGTGATTATGATTGGCACTACACAAATAGAATTGAATCAAATTGAATTGAATTGAATATTGGGTGATGCTATGCTAATGCTATTCTTATACTAATGTTATGTTACATTATGCTATGCTACAGTATGTTATGTTATGCTATGCTGTGCTATCCAGTGATGTGCTATGCTATACCATGTTTTAAGTACAACCTCTTTAGTTTGAAATCAACCACTTTAGCCATGAAGTCATAAAGTTTAGGCTTTTAATGTACACATCAACATATGAAATATAAAAGTATTTGACAGAATACATTTTACTCTCAACATGTTTCTGTTGTGATGTCATTACTCCTTTAAATGGCTATTTACCTGTCAATCGTGCAAGCTTGATTATCAAAAAAATTATCAAAAAAATGATTATTATTCTTCCTGCTTTTAATTGAAGATGTCTGTAAGCATCTCTGATGAGGCTCAGATGCTTACAATTGTCTGGGATGGTCAATAGATGACTTAGGTATGGAAATAATTAAAAAATATATTATGTTAATGTGAAACATGATTTAAAAATGGATATAAAAATAGTAAAATACTATGACAGAAGGAAATGACAAAGTTCTTCCCATGTCTTAAAATGAAAGATTAATATGTGCGATATGATCTAACTACATGTCTACCTATATTCATGTAACTCATACTTTCTAAAACTGCACATGGTGAACTAAAAGTGAAAAAATGTCTATATTTGAAACTCTTACTTCTGCAGCTTTCTCCTCATGGTCCACATCAAATCATTATCTGCTGTCTGTCATATACTTAACCTTCCAAACTATTTAAAAACACCCAAAACAGAGCCTAGGGAAGGTGCAAAAATGGTGTTTCCTCTTAGGCCACTTGAATTACAATATTCTGAAAAGTAATTATAGATTTTCTGCCCAGTGATGCCACAAAACTATCATGCTGCAGCAACCGTGAACTTGCTTGAAGTGTGAAAATCTTTTCAGAGGATGAGGGATGTCCTCATCCGGGGCATTAGTTTTTTTTTTTTGTTTTTTTCCCTTCTGACAGTATCACACTTTCACTCTTTCCCTTAATTAACATAGACGGGCAGCCAGACAGCTCCGGAGGCCAGAACTCGCAACAAGACTGTTCGCTGTCACCTTGTTACCAATGTAATGGGTTCAGACGAGGTCCCCCCGACACAGGAGGTAGAGGAAATGAATTCATGAAGCCCCGGTCCCGCGCCCTTTCCACTTTGCCTCTGCCTCCTTTTGCCCTTCCTCTCTTCCAAAACGTCCCCCCACCCACACACACCCTCATTTAAACTGCCGCTGCCACACCGATGGCGAGAACATATTCTACATAATCACCCTGCACGCACCAGCAACCCAATGCACAATTCATTCAGCTTCATTAAAACCACACACACGCATGCTGACAGAAAATTAACAAACACATTTCTAGAGTGTCCATTAAAATCTATTCATTAACTCTGAGTCACATTTCATCCACTGTTGGTTTTGTTTGTAAGTGTTTACAGCTCAACAATAAAAATACAAGCACTCCAAAAGACTTGTGAGGAGTCAACAGCGCCAAGGCATCCGTGGCCACTTGTTTAAACATTCGCTCGAGTGCTGCTACGTTTGACAGCCAAAGGACGGCCCCCTCTGTCAAAGACACGGATGTCAGGACGCTGCACTGTCAACCCAATTAGACTGCTCGGGCACACGCCGACTCCATTCTGTAGGTCTGAAAGAGGTCAGGGTATGCGCAAATCAGAGCCCTTCCCTGGGCCGGATGCGCACAGTGACGACACGGGGACAGATAGAGACTGAAAGGCATGGATGTTTTATTTATGCAAAAGTCATTAAGGGTGAGTGTGCACACAAAAGCTCTGTGGGAAAAATGTCGGCAAGGTGACTAAATAGAAAGAGAAAAGCATGTGTGAAAAGACCCTAACTGTCACATCCTCCTTTGTGCTATAACAAAAATTTCAACAATCATGTTGCTGTAACATTAATCCTGTCTCAATTAGTAGGAATGCATTAAAGGACCCATGCTATGAAGGTTGATATAAACACTACGATGTAAAAAAAATACAAGTAATTAAAAGGGAAGATAGGCATTATTCAGGGGCAGTCATTAAGCTGCTGAACACACTTGACACCTGTAGCTTAGTTTGTTTGTTAAAGCCCCATCCTGTGAAAATCCATATTTATTACATTTTGAGGTTCAAATCAACTAAAGTGATATATGAACTTGCTCAGAGAGAAACAGGACAATAGGAAAAACAGGCCATTATTAAATATTGTAAAATGTGACATAACAAACCATACCAATCAGAATTAAGTCAAAGTGCACTGATCCTGTCATTACAAGTCAGCAGCATTGTAAATATGAGCATTTTAAAATACTGCAGGTCAGAACCAATCAAACTCAAGCTAAAATAAGCTCCGCCCCCACGTGCAACAGGCCAGCATTTCTCAAAACAATCCCTTTTAAAATTTCTTAACATGACATCAGAAGTCACACCAATCATAATTAAGTCAAAGTGCATTAGACCCACCCTTACGAGTCAGAACCAATCGTAGTCATGTTCAAATAAGCTCCACCTCCATGAGCGACTGGCCAGTATTTTAAGTTTTCAACCTGTGAAAACGAAAGTGATAATCAATCATAGTCCAGTTAAAATGCTATAGTGCCACCTCCATGATCCAGTGAAATTATGCATTTGAATCTGACATTTTCACGAACAAATCGCAGTTAAGGTAAATCAGCCCGGCCCCTTTGGGCCAATGGTCAGTCTTCCAGAAAATTGACCAGGAAAGTGAATTATTCCATGTTTATGGTAGTGTGTCACAATATGTTCCCAGGTTATCCTGGGAATAACAGTAGCATAACTAATCAGCTTGTTTTCTGATTAAAAAGTACAACACATCAAAGTGAAATCAAACACTCCTGCAACAAAGAAATTGTTTAATTTTTCAAGACCCTCATTAAAATATTTAGTAGACACATCTAAAAAGCACACATAAATTAATGTGTTAAGACATGGGACCTCTAATTCTGGCCTTTGTGTCAGCGTGAAATGTGGCAGAGTTACAAAGATTTAAATTAAATTTAAATTAAAACACTTTCATACAGATATAGTTCAGTGCTAACATTTGGGACCATTAAATACTGAGTCCACTAAGGAGGCGTTTGACGCTTTTCATTGTCCTCATTATACATCCACCATGCTAATTTGTTTGTTTAATCTAATTATTTGGTGACTGTAAATTTCTCAGTTTCCTTTGTGTTACAGTCAATAATCCCTAATCCTCCTGCTGAGCCAACTGGAGAATCCATGAATGCCCGCTGGGTTGTCAACCACCAGCAAATGTACTCGGATCAATTGTACACAGTCAGAATGGACACTTGATTGGATAATCTGTGCCTCACTGTGTCAAAATGTTAAATGGTCAATATTTCAAATAAAAAGACGTGTACCTGGGCTGAAGACGTCAGGGAAGCAGCCAAAAATGCTCACCATAAAGATGTTATATACTGATATTGAGAATTTTCACAATAAAAGCCAAACCATTATTTTGTCTAAGTTTAAAGGCTCAGGTAGGATGTTTTACATTGTTATTGTCTTTTTGCATATTTTCCCTCATTCTCAACATTTTCTGTCATTTACATTTTTTTACATTTTGTATCATATTTGCCTTTTTTAACAACTTGTTTGTTCTTTATCATCTTTTTATGTTAATTTGGGTTTTTGGACTTTTTGCATCTTTTACATCACTGTTTTTTCCCTTTTTTGCATTGAGTATTTAGCATCATTTACACTTTTTTTCATAGGTTTTACATGGTTTCTGTGTGACATTTTTGTCTTTTTCATCTTTTTTACATTATATTAGGGTTTTTAGGGTCCTTTTTCAGCTTTTACACAATTGAGCATTTTTACATTTTTGGTGTGTTTTGCATAATTTCCTTATTTTTATATCTTGTCCATCATTTTCATAAATTCATGTCTTTTACATTTTACAGTTTTGTGTCATTTCTAAGCCCTACAAAGATGAGCAAATAAATTTAAAAAGAGTAAAATCCAAATTAAGTAAAAAAAAATAATAAACAGAACAAACATGCAGAAAACACAAATGTGCAAACAGTCTAAAATTACATAAAAGGTATGAAAAGCAAGACAAAAAAATTACAAAAATGGCAAACAAATGGCTCAAAAGATGCATCAAGGTGAAAATCTTTGATTTCACCTTTTTCATTTTTCTCAATCTAAAAGTAAATAAAATAAGTTAAATAAGATCAATCTGATTTTTATTATTATGATTAAATTACACTGATTAAATGTACAGTACATCATAGTAAATATCCCATTATATTTTATAATGGTGAATATTATCAACTCATCTCCCAGTGTGATTGAATACTGAGTTAAAATGGTCAGAATTGCATGTCAATTGTTTAAAAAAATGAACTTAGTTAGTTTGACATATAAGCCCTCGACTTGTAGAAGCCCTGATCTCATGTTCACACGAGTCACTTGACAAACATGCCTAGAGGAGACTGAGAAGAACTAACCTGTGTGATCTTCTCCACAGTGCTCAGATTCATCACTTGTTTCCCCGGGAGTGTGTTTTGAAGAGGTTAAACGTTCTGACGCAGCTAGAACCACAGAGGTAGCCTCCGCACAGAAATTAGGTCATTTAAATCACTCAATTATAGATGTTGACATTGCGCACGCATTGTATAGCTCTAATGCCGGGATCACAATTCCATGATATGAAGTGTTTCCTAATCCTACCCCCCTCCCATCCACGTCAGAGATCAAAAGAAATGCAGGAATTGCTTCTCATGGCACATTTGAAATGGTTTTCTGACAGTGTAATACCAAAGTCATTTACGCGGCTGTATTTGGCTTTTGCTATGAATTGCAGACATGTATTTTGTTTGATGTGCCTGGGCTGTGCAGGGAATCCTTTAACTTTTGCCGTGTACCTCAAATGAAATACTGACGTAAGGGTCCCATATTGTGACACATTGATACCTGTACAAGTTATAGGTGTACCTCTGTAAGGGTGATGACAAAAGAAACTGCACTGATTTCAATTTGGTGTTGTGCCCACCCACTTTTCATCAGAAAACACTGATTGGTTGCACTCCAGGTCATTTTTGACATGATATGGGATCATACTCTAACACGGGGCTACTGTAAACACAGAGAAATGTGCTATTGATAGTCAAAAAAATCAGAAAAATAAATACGTATTTAGGCTGGATGCGATTGGCTAGTTTAAAATTTTACTGGATCACTAGGTCTTTTACATCATTCTCATCATTTTCTGTCTTTTACATGCTTGTCATTTACTTTACTATGTTGACTAATGTTCTTTAACTGGATTATAAATGGTTTATACCTGTGATGTCACAAGTCACACATGTTCAAAATGGCTTGTTTGTAATGTCATCAATCTTGTTCAATTCTGTCTCTTTTTTGGGTTTTGTGATTTTTTTGCATCTTTTACATCATTCTCATGTTTTTCTTTTTTTTCCTTCTTTACATTTTTCATCACCGGATCTTACTTTTGATGTCACGCTTTACACAAATTCAAAATGGCTCCCTTTTCCTACTGTCCATCCTGTTGTGAGGTCTTCTAAGGACTCGCAGCACCAAATAAGTCCAGCATCATAAACCTTGAGACCCAATGAAGATGCATTTTAATAATATACCTTTAAATTTATATACTGTAACTGAGTCATGCTACTCATACAGTATGTTGCAGCTGTAGTGTATTAATTCTTTTTTGCTATTATATGAAAAAGGTCATATTCTCACTTCTGCTTGTAATGGTTTTCTGCAGGCTGCCTCCTGGGTGTGAATGGTTAGCATCACCTCCCATGCCAAACACTTTCCTTCCAAAGCTAATCTTCCATTTGCATGTTAAAGGCAATGAAAGACGCATACAGAACCATAATCCTTAGCTGTCCTTGTGTTTTTCAAGACCAGGCACTTGGTGTACAAAAAAAGCGACAGAGCCTCAGAGCGCGAACAGCGAAAGGAGGCCTTTTTCATGCCTATATCACACGCTTTTGAAATCGCTGAGGGTGGCATGCACATTAAACATTATAATCAGGCCACATTTGAATTTCAATGCTGAGCAAATGAAAGGTGTCGGAATGGGATTTGGATACTTTTTGGGGGTCTGAGCTGGAGAATATCAAGGCTGGAAGTGGGACAGATGACTTGTCAAATATTAAAATGGCATTAGCATAAACTGCTCTGTATCGCACTGTTTTGCTAGATTTAAAGGTCCCTCTTAAATTTATATTTATGCCACTTATAGAGTATTGACAAAATAAAGGGTGATGGTTTGACTGTGTAACTCTGTGTAAAATCTCTGGTTACATTGTGAACTGCTGTCCATGCCCACTTTTCATCTAAAAAATGACTGGTTGAAATTGCAGGCCATAAAGAAAAAAACAGAAATGGACGTCACCCCCAAATTTACTGGGGAACGTATAATTCACTTCAATAATTCACTTTTTATGGTAAATTTTCTTAAAAAAAAAAGAACTATTGGAAGTTACAAAAGGGGGTGGGGCTAATATTAGCTTGAGTGTAATTGGTTTCAAACATACAGTATATATACTGTACCTGGGATCATGTTCAGACACAAAGCATCTGTAAATACAGAATAATGTACTTTTTACGTTCAATTTTCTGGAAAACAAGAAGAAATATTGGAAGTTGGTGAGGGGGCGCAGATAATATTAACTTCAGTGTAATAATCTGTAAATACAGATTAAAGAATGTTCTATGGTCAATTTTCTCAAAACATGTAAAATCTCAATTTGTGAAATGGGGTGGGGCTAATATTATCTCAAGTGTAATTGTTTTCCAACATATATATACATACAGCACCTTTTATTGGTTCTCATTTCCGTTATCAACAGCCAGGGAAATTCAAAATGGTTTGTTTTCCTGGAAGCTATTGAAGTCATTTCTCAGGAACACAAGTACTGAGCAAGCTCATATTTTCACAATTTACCACAGAGAGATTATATAAACCCCAAATGTGGATACGTTTTTATAGTATGGGACCTTTAAAGCTTATCAGCCTAAATAAGACATACTGTATCTATCAAGTATATTTGGCTGGAAATAATGGTTTTCTTCCTTCTTCATGCATGGACTTGGAACAGAAAGAAAATTGGTCAGCACCCTTTGAAGGGGGTGTTAATCATTCATTAGGCTGTTTCATCTGCTTCTCTTCCATCATGTGATTTGTTGACAGGAAGCGATAGCATCTCTACTACTCATTACGCTCCATGCAGGTGGAAAAAAAGATTTCGTTAACCAGTAGCTAGCAGACTTCACAGATTGGCTATGGGCCTCATTACACAGGCTCAGAGGCTAACACTTCAAGAATCAAACTTAATTGGACACCTGAGTGTTTGCAATTTTATACAGCAATTTATTTTAAGTGTGTGTGATGTCAGATAGTAGCCTATATGGCGGAAAACCTCCATATGATGCTGAACAGAGGAGGAAAAGTGTAATTACCCTCATGTGAGATCGCTAAGTGAATGAGAGGTTGCAGAGAGAGGAGGATTTTTTCAGACTGGTTTTGGACAGCATACAGTGCTCTGAAAAACTATTTGCCCCATTCCTGATGTTTTTTTTTTTTTTTTTTGTATATTTGTCAGACTTGAATGTTTCAGATCATCATATTTTAATATGTGACAAAGATAAGCTGTGTACATACAAAAAAGAGGGATTGACCTGGTTCTATGTGAAAAGTATCGGAATTAGCTGTGATTAATCACAGCTTTTGGAAAGCTGAGTTCAATTTTATTATACACACCTAGGTCTGACTCTGCTGCCAGACCTGTTGACGAGCTCAATTGAATAAAACCTGTCTGACAATATCTCAAAAAGTAACACATCATGTTGTGATCTGCCACTGACATGGAACAGTCTGGAAAGGGTTACGAATCAATTTCTAAAGCTTTGAGACTCCAGTGAACCATGGTGAGAGCCATTAACTACAAATGAAGAAAACTTGAAACAGTGGTGAACCTTCCCAGGAGTGGCTGACTGACCAAAATGACTCAACGGCTCACACAGGAGGTAACAAATGAACCCAGGTCAACTCACGTACCTCAGGTAAGGTTAGTGTTCATGATTCAACAATAAGAAGGAAACTGGACAAAATGGATCCCTGGGAGAGTTCCAAGGTGAAAACCACTGCTGACCAAAAAGAACACAAGGGCTTGTCTCACAGTTGCGAAAAAAAGAACTTGGTTATCTGAAAGAGTCTAGGGAAAATATTCTATGGACTGACAAGACAAAAGCTGTACAGCAAAACAATGAGCTGAAATAGGCTGAGTCCACCACTGGCTGGCAAAAAAAAAAAAAACAACTTAAAGGTGCAGTCTAAAATGTCGGTAATTTAGCTCTTAGCCAATTGTTTGTAGTGGTCTGCTGTACTGTATATGATTAGACAGGCTACCTCCCTGTCAACACAGCTTACACATGCATCAGTGCATAAGCTAATGCACTCACTTGCAGAGTTGAAAACCATCATAGCAGTAACTACTGCCACTCAAAGTGCAGTGTAAATGAGGACAGATTCCTTTAACATCTGATACAGGTGAAAAAAAAGCAGACATACTAGCTTGACAACTGTGAGGTCGCCTATTTAATCATTTGTTTTGGTCCCCCATGAATGATCAGCTATTAGCTTGTTTCCCAACATTGTGCACTGCATATTTAAATTCAATTGGGATGCTGTGTCATGACCTTAAACAGGCCGGTCATGCTCGAAAAGTAGTCCAAATGTGACTAAAATAAGATACATCTACAAAGAACAGTGGGCCACAATCCTCCACAGTGAGGTGAAAGACTCATTACCAGTTATCACAAACAGTTGATTGCAGGGTGTCACAACCAGTTGCCAGGTTTAGAGACCTAATACATTATCACTTAGAGTCAAGTAGGTTTAGATAACTTTTCCCATGATAAATTATATCAGTTTTTGTATTTACTTGGGTTGTCTTTGTCTAACATACAAAGGAATCATGAAGGGGGCAAATACTTTTCACAGCACTGGTGCTAGGAAGCATTGTAAGGTCATGGTGTGCAGCGTTGCTTGGCTACTGGCACGAAACAGATGCAACGCCTACTAACATCTGCAGTGCCTCTCAGATAGTAGAACATGCTAACACAGACTCAAGGGTTGTTGGATTGCGAGCCTGTCAAAAACCAAGGAAAACCCCACAGTCTGCCTCCAACCAGAAACCCTGTGTTGTCTACTCCTTCTGTAATGACAGTGCACCCCTCCCCACTGCATGTCTCATCTCTCGTTGACTCCTATTTTCCTCCACTCTTAGAAAAGGGGATTAAAGCAAATTGTTTGCATCCTCGGGCCTGAAACCTGCCGTGTTTTCACTCTTTTTTATTTAACACATTAATAGAATTGAATCATTTTAAGAGGCCACCGGGGCTATAAAATCCTTTCATGGCTCTTTGATCCACAGCTAAGAAGTTTCCACATTTGCAGAATTGCCACTATATGTCCTATAAAGGGTAACAAATGAAAAACACAACCTGTAAATTGCACATGATGACTCCACCCTCCCCATCACTCTACTCATTGACAAACCTCAGTGCACGTTTGTTTCATGAACACAGAGGAACAGTGGGGAGGCAGGTAAGCCGCGCTCTGATTGGCCAATAAGCGCCCAGGGAGAGTTGTATCCCATGGAGAGGCCTTGGACATGACAGTGGAACTTAATTATTATGTAGAATTTATTGGTCATCGCACTGCGGGGAAATCTACTGCCATCTTCGACATTTTTTTGGGCCCGGGAGGATCATAACTAAGGGGCTTTAAATATTTCGACCACATCAAACACAGGCAATAAACATGACAGGGAAATATACGACAGAACTTCATTGTAAATCGTGCCAAATTAAATTACAGGGAAAGCTTACAGGGAATAGTTGAGTGGAATTTTGAGCAGATTGGGGTTTTTAAAGGGGAACCGGTGTGTCTTAATTAAAGTAGCAGTTCCCCCTTGTACACAATAGGTGCTTTAGCTTTGGATTAAATGACAGACTTTCCTATGGGAGGAATACCAGGTAATTCCCAGCTAATTATAATAAAAATGCTAAACAGCGAGCATTGAATGGGGCCCGCTTGTATCTTCAGAGTACGGAGCGACGGTGAGAAATCCAGCCAGGGCCTTGAGAATAGTCAACCTGGTTTGCTTCCAAAACTCCTGCGGTGTGTCAGTCTCCTGCAACTAACAAAGGCGTACTCCTCGCCTCCCTCTTTAAAAAATGAAAAGCCTTAAAGTTGGCACGACTCTCTCGAGACCTGTAAGGATTCACTGTGCTTGTTGCAGAAATAGGTTGATTTGTTCTTTGACCATTCTCAGTTGGGCTAAAAAAAGAAAAGAGGGGGGAAACGAAAAGGAAAGAAAACGTACAAAGGGAACAAGAGGGCTGTGCTTTTGTTCTAAGCTGTCACTGAGCGACAGGGAGACTGTGAACATGGCGAGAGAGGATGTGTTCAAACTTTCCAATAAAGGCCCGTTGAAAAAGGCCACACGCTGAGTGCCTGGCTGACGCGACAAAGCTTGACAGCCTCATCAAATGCGACGTTTGTTGGAGAGACTTCCTGCATTCACAAAAACCTCACCTCTCTGGCGACCACGGCCTCGCCGTGCTGAGGGGGCAAGGCTAATTAAAAAATGCAACTCGGGTACTTTCTTTCACGGCGGGCGACAGGCAAAGGCAGGAAAAGGCCACAAACTTCCCATCCAGTGACATTATCCACCGTCAAAAATTTCAAGTCTAACAGGCAAATAATTGGTTTAGGAGGTCGAATGAGTGAATATTGAATTAGTTTCAACATAACAGTAATGGCTGTTTTAGATGTACCTGACTGGATGGTTTATTTGGATATTCACATTTGATCACAGACCTTTGTATTTACACCTACTTTCCTATTTCTCCAGAAATAGACACCCAATCAGTGTCTGTATTCACAATATTTTTCATACAAAGAAACTTTTTAATGATCTGTCCAGGGACATTTTCCACTCAGATCTTCCAAGTGACAGGCCTGTAATCTAAGTATCTAACTATCAGCATTAATATAAAGCCAAAACTAAAAGTGCAGAATGTCCTATTTTAGACTGGAGGGCGATTATTGTTGCAGTGTTGCAGCTGCTAATGGTGATTCTAGCTCTATATCAGGGGTCTGCAACTTGTCTCTCCAGGACCAATCTTTAGCCAATCCCCAGTAACTCAGTGGTACTTTAAATCAAAATGAACAAAAATATGCACTAATATCAACAAAAAGACGAGAAAATTAACTAAATGTTGAGCAAAGATTAGGAGAAAACTGAAAAAATGAACAAAATGATAATGAAAATGATCAAAAATGTCAATAAAGTATCATTAAAAGAAAAATTATTCAAGCAAATGATCAAAAACAAGAAAACAAACAAAATTAAATAATTAATGAACGCAAAGAAGAGAAAACTGTCAGCTATATTTTGCAGCTCCACACACATTTTGTTTCATCTCTATCCACCACTACCAACCAAAAGGCACTACAGACCTTCTAAGTCAGTAGTCTTTATTTTATTATTATGCACCCACCCACTTTAGTATTAATGTACAGTGTAGAACATTAAAGAGTAAATAAAAACACTGAAAACACGTGTGCCCACCTTTTTGACCACCAATGACCATTGCATCAGTTTATAATCCTACTTTACTGCACCCCCAGGGGACCACTGGTTGGGAACCACTGACAAACATTGCCTTGAGGGGTGAATGCGCAAACAAACGATCATGTGATGCAAAAACCTTCCTTCCTGATAATTTGGAGAGGATGTAAAGGGGTAATCCGAGCCTACACGGAAGAGTTCTTGCACTTGTGATAAGTGGACTACCCCTGTTGATCATGTGCCACACTTGCATGAAGCTAAAGCCGTCCCTAGCGAGTCTCCCGCAGTGATGCTGCTCTGTCGGCTATTTTTATTTTTCCTTCCTTTCCCTTCTTTCTGTTTGCAGCTCTTTGACTGGCAGCTCGTAACAGCAGGAAGTAGCAGAATTAGGTGACCTTCCAGCTTGTTGGGCATTTTAACAGCAGTGCATTGTGCAGCTGTTCTAGTGGATGGAGTCGCTCACCATTCAACAGCATCACTATGCATTATGATACTTTATAGACAAACATCCACAAAACATCACAATGCCTGTAACTGAACAAAAGAATAAATACTCTCAACAATGCATAGAATCTTAGCTGCATAACTCATACATTCAGACTGCAAATTCAATTTCAAGTGTCATGAGTTTGAATTAAAAATACCTATATTTGGTACCAGTGCACTGATAATGCCAAAGGAATACAATATAATAGTACAAGCAGATTGTATGAGCTATAATAAAAGTCTCAAATAAACATTTGAATGGTGAACCATGGACACACTCTGAATAGCAGATCTTTCCTAAGGTTATATGTGGTCATATTCTCATTCAAGGCTTCTAAAAATACTACAACTAGAAACACACACAAAAAAAAATATGCAAGAATGTTGATTTGCTCATGGAGGTGGGGCTTAATTTAGCTTCTAATAGTTTAAAATGTTAGCTTCTCCAGGCTCATTGGCGCTAATGCATCATTTGACTATTGTCTGGAGTAATGTATTGAAGCTTGTCTATGATTGGTTATTATTTATGATGTCACAAAATAAGCTTTCAAATGGATGTTTTTTTTTTCCCTGTGGTCATATTGTGGCATACATTTCTCAGGACTTATTGTACCGAAAAAGTTCATATTTTCACAGCTTTTATTTCAGACCAAGGACGTAACATAAACCTGGAAACCCAAAAAAGATGCATTGTCATAGTATGGGACCTTTAATTTCAGGCCAATATTACTAATCCAGGGATTTGCAACTTGTGGCGCTTTAGCCCCTCTCCAGTGGCTCCTATGGATTTGTCCAGTGATGGAAGTAACACATTAATAAATCAAAATTAGCAAAGTAAGCACCAGATCAACAGAGAGAACAAAAAGATGTATAAAATGAACAAAAATTATGGAAAAATGTATCCAAATAATCTACAAAATGAATGAAATAATCAAAAGAATGAATAACATCAAACAGTAATACATAAAATAATTAAAAAAAGACCAAAAATAAGTAAAAGAGTGAAAAAACTAGAAATCTTAGAAGACTAAGACAAACCTGAGGAAAATAATCAGGAAAATGACCAAATATATCACAAAAATGACAAAAAAATTATTTAAAAAACAACAAAATATTCAAGAAAATGAGCAAAATAGTTAAGTAAATGAATATGAACACGTACATCTAAATAAATGATCAGCATTTAATGAGAATCTAAAAAAAAAAAAAAAAAAAAAAATCAGAAAAAAAATCATGTTGTATTTCATGAAAGGGTTTGAATGTTTTTTGTGGCTCTATGCTTTTTCTTTCTATTCAAAAGTGACTCTTTTGGTTGTAAACTTTGCCAACCCCTGCACTAAACAAAGACAAATTAGAATTAAATTGTAATAAGCCATGGTAATAGATAAAAAAATGAACATTACATCACTCATGTGAATAGATGTATACAAAAGCCAAATTAGTTTACATGTATGTTTCTACTTTTCATTTTATCCCCTTTAAGCACAAACCTTCATAATGATTCCTGCATAAAGACAGAAATCTCTCCAAATTACAATACTATATGTTGTTATGGAAACTAAACAGTGATGACTACCATTTGTGTGCATGTGTGGGTGTGATGCTGAGGATGTAGACAGCAGCTGAACATTTCATCTCTCATCCTCAGCTATCACTCAAGAGAAATGATCCCAATGTAAAGCTAGAGCTCCAGTGCAACACAGTGCCTTCTGTTGGACACAGATGGCTGCAAAAGCAACATGCTTCAGGAAATATTAAAAAAACAAATAAAATGTCTGACACGGTACAGTAGGTGTTTTGTGTTTTTGAGCCTTTTTCAGTTTGGATTCGAAGCAGGTGAAGCCAAATTACAGAGGCTGATAAAGTTGGAAAATGACAAGCGACAGTGTTGCCATGCAAATCAATAGACTCCCCTCAGAAATCAACCCTAACTGAGTTGCATCAGCCCCAAACAAAGTTAGTGCTGCAATCAATAGAAAACCAATGTACTCTAAGAGTCGCAACACTGGAGAAAAGAATCTAATGGCTTGGAGATTGTAGAGGCTGAGACAAGTGGAAATCAAATTACTAGTTTGTCTGATTTCCACAAATGACAGGAGGAAAAAAACTCAATAGTTGTCTTTTTTTCCAACAGGAGCAGGGTCTGCCCTCGCTTGTTGGACTAGACCTTGTATCAGAGAGGGATGGGAGCTGCCATTTAGCCTGGTGTTACTCCACTTCTACTGATATGCAGGTGTGTAATTTCAAGGCAAACATTGAATTTAGTTTTCAGTCGGCATATTAGGAGAGGTGCTATTTACAAATTACTTGACACACACATGCTGCTGCAGGCTGGTTATCTTACACCAGGGGTCTGCAACCTGTGCCTCCAGGGCCACTTGAAGCTATTTAGAGCCTCCAGTGGCTTCTGTAGCTTTGTCCAGTGATGGAAGTAACACATATAACACATCAAAATGAACAAAATAAGCACAAACTGACAAAGAAGAGGGAAAAATGACCAACATAATGAACGAAAAGACAAAACTGAGGCCAACAGTCTACAAAATGAACAAAATTAAACAATATAATAAATTAAACCATTGACACCAACTAGAAAATGAACCAAAATAAGCAAAATTCTGTAAAAAAATTTATCTTAAAAGACTAAGGTAAACCTGGCCAAAATAATAAATAAACCCTCACAAAAACACTTGATATGCAGTTCAAGGTTGATAATGAAAAAAAAAAAATACTAACCTAAATAAATCCACAAAAGTAAATGACCAAAACCAGGAAAATGTACAAAAAAGTACAAGAGTAAGACAAAACAGAAAAAAATAATCAACAGGCTAAAGAAAATAATACA
>JAQQAE010003037.1:0-21003 GCA_029823295.1 Pseudamia nigra | reverse complement strand
ATGCACTGTCAACCCTGGGACCTTATATAGACAGGTGTGTGCCTTTCCAAATCATGTCCAATCAACTGAATTTACCACAGGTGGACTCCAATTCAGCTGCTGAAACATCTCAAAGATGATCAGTGGAAACAGAATGCACCTGAGCTCAATGTTGAGCTTCACGGACAAGGCTGTGAATACGTATGTACAGTACATGTGATATGATGTGGTTTTTTTTAATCTCTGATAAATTTACAACAATTAAAATTAAACTTTTTTCACATTGTCATTCTGGGGTGTTGTATGTAGAATTTTGAGGGAAAAAAATGAATTTAATCCATTTCGGAATAAGGCTGTAACATAAAAAAATTGTGGAAAAAGTGAAGCACTGTGAATACTTTGAGGATGCACTGTAAGTAGTGAAATGTCTTCAAACCAAATTTCCAGTCCAGTCGACAGAAGGAAAACCACGCGCCTTGGACTGAGTCAATCAGAATCAGAATGTTCTTTAATTGCCAATTATGCATACACATACAAAGAATTTTGCTTGACACTAACGTGCACTCATATTGAAGCGCACTAAAATGACGCGGCAGCCATCTGTAGCACCTCATGTAGTTGGGGGAAAGTGAGGGGGGTAGTATACAATAAAAAAGAGAGAAACAAAGCACAGTTCCCAGAATTAGGCTCCATAGGAAGCAAAATTATGGTCACATAGGAAAAAAAACTCTCATATGCACAGTTAGCAGACAGTTACCAAGGCGTGTGGTTTTTCTTTCATCGACTGGACTGGAAATTTGGTTGAAGACGTTTCGCCACCCATCCGGGAAAGCTTCTTCAGTTCTTCATAGAAGAAGCTTTCCCACGCCTTGGATACTATGACCTGGATGACTGAGAATCTTCACAGACAAGCAGACAGTTACCCACATTAACAAAGCAAGGTCAGAGAGAGATCGTGTGTGTATGTGTAATAAGGAACAGTGGATGCATTGTGTCGTATCAATTCTGATAGGGAGACAAAAATCCTTAATATATGTCTTAATACAGGTGAAGCTCCAAAACCAGTGTATTCTGAACTCACTTTTAACCAGATGTGGGAATATCGGTGTTAAAATAAACAGCGTTACTAACAGCATCATTCTTTCAGTAACAACTAATTACTGTTTCCATCATTACAACGCAGTTACCATTACGGACAATCAAATGCATCACATTACTATAATGAAGCTCACTGAAGCCATTTTCACCAGACCAGGCTCTCAGCGGCAGGAGCTGCAAAATTTTTTCTTTTCTTTGATGGGGGAGGAGGGGGCGAGACAACTGCATAAGTGATGATGTTTGGCTAAGGAAGAGTAAAATTTCAAGGTAAGCCAATCAGAGGCAGGGGTGGGTGGGTGTATAGGCACAAATACACATGCACGGTCACACGCACAAACTCCACATGCAGCAATGGCGAGCACAGAAAATTCAAAAGTAGCGTTTTTAAACTGAAGTACAGACATTAATTTTCACTTATTGAGATAAAAATTCAAGAATATACAGTACAGTATATGGGAAATGTACATGTCCAGTATGAAGAAAGTGTTTCTCCACATTGTTGTAAGCAATTCAAATTTCATGAACCAACTCTCATTGTCACACGCTTCTACAAAACTAGTGATCAGCAGAACAAACCCAGATGCGGCTAATGTGAGCTCCGCTAACAAAGGAGACAGAGCCACATCATCCAAACAGACTGAACTAAACAGACTGATAGACAGGTAAGGAACATGCTGCCATTATTAACTAACACAACAGTTACTTTCCTTTGTAAATGCCGGTAGTTACTTTTTTAATGCTGCAACTGCATTACTAACTCAGTTACTTATTGGGAGAAATAACTATAACAAATTACTTTTTAAAAGTAACATGCCCAACACTGCTTTGAACGTACTCTTTACAAAACTGTAGAGTGGGGACAAGATCCTCCATATTTATTTATTTTTTTTATCAGATTCATAGAGATAAAACAGTCTTCATTCACATCCAACATAGCTTTTTATTGCATGAACACAGATGCTAAACAAAACAATGTCTTAGTATAAACGCAGAATAATTTTATAGTACATGGCTGTCATAAGTAATTCCGTCATTTATTTGAACCAACCACAGTCCTTTTGCGTAATCTTGAACAAACTGGATGGAAGCACAAGCATATCTATGTCCTTTACTATTTACGTCATTTTCACTCTTCTGATGTGAGGCAAACTTTCTTCAATCATGGTTTGATGAGTGAAGAATTAAACGCTTAGGTGCATAGATTCTGCTAACTTTATGCCTAGATTTGGTAGTCACTGAAATTTTGAGGACTCGTTTTCTTTAAATTGAATCATGATTGAGTCAACTTGCAAAATAAATCACACGTCACAAGGTCCAGTTCCAGTATTAACTCAGTTTTGACCAGGTGTGCAATTGATGCACTTTGTAGGGCAGTACAGCACATTGTTTATTGTGTAACTATTCACAAAAATGTAATTATATGGTTGATCTCAGTATTTTTGGGACAGCCATCATGAGCTAAAATTTCATAATTACGGCAGTCCCCTATATAATATTATAGAGCACTGTTGTCTTTACACAGCAATGTCAATCCTATAAACGGAGTTAGTAAGGAGGTTTTACAGTTATTCCACAGGCTCAGTTTTACTCGACTGTAATGGGAATCTGTCTCAAAATCAGCCACAAAAAGCTTTAGGCACCGTAACCTCAATGACAGCAGGAGATTAAATCCACTATCAAGACACTTAATGAAAAAAAAAAAACTTTAATTACATCGTGTTCTGGATTTGAAAAATAGGAGAATGTATACCTGCTCTCTGCCTACTACACTATCCTAAAGGGAGCAGTGAATTAGCATGCATTTGTTTTTGTACTTTTATGTCTCACACGGTGAAATGATGACCTAGGAATAGTGCAACTTTTTAAAATGTGCTTATATTCTTACATTGTGTCTGTTTCACCTACTAAATTTACAAGAGGATTATCCTGCGCATTAAAAGAAAACAGGGAGTACTGTATACAAGTAAAATGGAAGATTTCTTTGAGCATTTGTTATCCTTGAGCCATAAACTAAACACAATTCAGGGGCTAATTTTACTGGTATCCTAAATTATATGACAGCGAATAATCCATGTAAAAAAGAAATTGTTTGGAGCAAGGGCAGCTGCAAAATTTGTTATATTATTCTATGTACAGTACCAGAAGCAGAAAAGAGTTCAAGCTCAATCATATGCAAACACCTGTAATGCAAGGTCTGAACCACCTCACAATGGATGAAACCAGATGAAAAACTATGGCACGCGGTTGTTTGTGTGAGAAGAAAGTTCAACACAGCAGCATGACAATCATGTCAAACACCTGAAGACACATCTTGAGACACATGTCCAACACAGTGTATCCAGATATTTGTAATTTGTATTATTTGGCTTTAATATTTTAATTGAAAAAATGGCAATAAGAAATCAGTATCAGTATTGATTCAATTTCCCAAAAAAGTAATCAGTGTTGTATCAAAACTCAAAAGTGTGGTATCATCCATCACTAAATTGTGTTCTGAAGGAGGGTCATCCTGTCAATGTGCTTGTGGGTCACATGGAGGTTGAACACGCCCATGCCAAAGGTATGTCAAAATTTGATAGGTTTTAGTAGTGGTGTATGTGGTTCAAATGCTCATGCATTTCCTTCTGTCATACAAATATTTCTTTCAGTTAGGTCATATGTTTCTGTGAAATCCAGCGAGGTAGGAACTGTATGGTACTGTATGGTACTAGAGTAAGTCGGCTTTCAGGTCATCTGAGTTAGATTGTGAAGTTTGTCTAGTCAGTGTAGAAATGCATGTGAATATTGCAACCATCTGTCTGAGTGACCCAGCTGCAGTTCATTTGACCTCCACTGGACCCCATAGAAAAGAGGGTATGAGAAGCCATTAACAATACCACATTTTTTTGTTTTCAGTTTCATGGTACTTTGTGTGACCATAGTTTTGGCCTGCGCGCCTAAATTTTGCCCTGCACGCCCAACTTTTTCAGGTTTGGAGTACATGCGGTCCTAGGTCAAAAGTTAGTCTGGAGGGTTGATAAGGACTGAATGCTTTAGTCACTGTAATTTTATGATGTTTTAAAGACATCTCCATCTACATCCATCCATCCATCTTCTACCCCTTAATCCTCGTGAGGGTCGGGGGGGGGGGTGCTGGAGCCTGACTTGAGCGAAAGCAGGGTCCCTGGATGAGTCGCCAGTTCATTGCAGGACTGACACATAGAGACAGACAACCATTCACATCAATTTTCAAAAAACCCACAAAAATGTTGTCGGAGTGCTTCATGTGTGTGTTCGGCTTGTACATACCAGAATGATGCTCTCCCTTCCACTGCCACCTTTTTACTCCCTGAGGAAGCAGAATATCTTCAGTTTGCATAATCACATAGTAATTCAGAAATTTGTTTAAGTACTGTACTTGAATATTCAATTATTGGTACAGTGTATGTCATGAAATAGACCCGATACAAACAATTAGTTCAGGTTACCACATTGCCTATAATTTTATAAAGTTCATCAAAAAAGACAGGTCTCTTCAGAAGTGTCCAGGTTTGACTCTACAACACAAGATCTGAACAGATGCACTGGATGTTTGAGCAAGGTCTGCACTTGGCCAGAACTAAATCATTGGAGGATTTAGTACCTTAAGACACATTGCAAAACCAGTACATTTGAATCTGAATTTATTTGCCTCTGACTGATGCAGAGGAAACTGACACTTCAGTATGAAAAGCACATACCTTCATAGACCTGTTTTAGTTGATATTTTGCTTCAGGATGCATTTTGCCACATTTTCCAGCATGAATAGTTCAATTCAGGTCAACTGTATTTGTATAGCACCAATCATAATTCAAGATTTTTTCTGGGTGCTTCACAATTCAAGGCAGAAACGTCTTTACAGAGAGCAAACCCAACAGAACTTGTGAGAGTAAGCCTAGGGCAACGGGGTAGAAAAAACTTTCTTAAACAGAAGAGAAAAAACACAGTCACAGCAGTTTGCATTTCCACACATAGAGCGTTACATTTTGGTGAGTGTTTCTACACCTTTTGCTTTTTTTGCCCAATTTTAACCAACAACACACAGTACACATGAAAACAATCCAACTATATTCCCACAAAGCTATGTGAAGAACTGCATATTATGTATTTGGCATGCTGAATTATGGATGACTGTTAGCTCAGACTTTTTTGCTGATTTTTTTGCTTTTCTAGAAATGTTGCTGTGTTCACAGTGAACAGGATGATACTTTCAGCTTTTTTCCCTTAATTCAACAATATGAAGAAATCTGGTGTGAATTTGCGCAATTTTATTTTTAAGTGTTTGTGAATTTCTCCTCACTGGATTGAAAAACCTAAATTATTGCTGGTTTTCTCTTTTCCTGACAGAGTATCTCTGTGTCTCCTACATTTTCTATCTCGCACACTGTCACACCATCCTACCCACTAACTGGCTGCTAGGCAACATGGCCCTCTGAATGGGATGTATTTTTATATCTGTGTGTTCAGGGTAGAGACGTTAAGAGGAGAAAAACATCCCTACTGCAGTCTGAAAGCGTTCTCTGTGTGCTCAGTGGCTACTACAGATCTCGATTTCTTTAAAAATTATAATTGATATGTATTCACTTCATCAGATATGCATCAGTATCATACGCTATGGGGGAAACAAGGATATGTCTCATCATTTACTATTACTATTACTATAAGATATTAACTGGATCCAAATCACGGATAAGTTAAAATCATGAGAGATGTCTGTGTGATATGGCTAAAATATTGCACAATTATAATACATATGAAGCTAAAGCACATATCTAAAGCACTGCGAAAAGATGGCTGGTAATTATACAAAATTATTCCTGTCTCATCTGCAGCCTAGCTTGCTCCAGACCAGTTTATGAAAATGCATGTACCGTAGCACGCACTTTTTTATATAGGTTTTTAAAAGTTTTCTTTGAATTTACTTTAAATTTAACGAAAACTTGACTAATGTCATTGTTAAGAATTGATAAGGTTTGGGCACAAAACAACTTTTTTAGTGCCAGGGAAAGATCATAGTTATGGTATGCTAAAGTAAGAAAGATACATGATTAACATTACAAAATAAAGACAGCATTTATCTTTGCTTTGAAATGGTCTCCTGTGTTTATGTCCACAGAGTCTGTTATACTGTACCAAGCAGTTTGCTTTGTGCAGTGTATATAAAGATGTACACCACAGTGACCTTAAGTGCAGTTTGCACATTTGTGTATAATTGAAGCCAAACTACTGCAACCATCAGAGCTGCCAGATTATAGTGAAACCTACTCGTGTGTGGATTTGCCAAAACATTCAAAAGACTGGTTTTTATGCACAGGTTCATTTGACAAAATTGATTATCATTTGAGAATGGTGCCAGTGCAGCTGAGAAAAACTTTCATCACTGAACCTGAGACAAAGAGCATCATGAATGAAGAAAGGTGTGAAAGTCACTCTGTCCTAACAGTTCTTTGTGCCTTGTCTTGCAAAGTATGTCATGATTTCATAGAGCAGAACTGGAAAATGTGAAAATAGCCAGGCTGTGGTTAATATGGATAGTATTTACATTAAACAAGTAGTGGTATATTTACTGGGGTGATGTCGTCTATGTACATATGTACTAATTTGGTTTTCATGGACGATGCACAGATAGCTGATCATTTGTATATGAAATAAATATTTTACAACTCACGCAAACATAAATCAGCATGAAGAAAGTACAGAAACTAAAATAATAGTATAGTTCTGTTTTTAAAATAATATGTTCATGGAATTAAATGAAACCATCTTTTGATTAAGCTTTGTTGTTGTTGTAAAGTGCTATATAAATAAAGCTTGATCGATTGATTGATTGAAAATAAGAGATTTTGAATGCCTTACAGACAGGCTTTCATCTGTCTCAGACCACTGTGATACATTGGGCGGTGTTCTGAACTCTCATACTCAAATCAAAGAACTGTACTTAAATACCATAACAGCAAAAAAACAACAACAACGTATTGGTTATGTGACATACCAAATTTCAACACTTAAAGAGTAAATCTCATTAATGTCATTGCATTCAACAAGCACATTTTTTATCAATGATATTTAGGTTAACAGAACATCAAATTGTGGCAAATAGGTTTATTTTTTATGCTATGAAACTATTTGGGTGTAAAAAATGACTGGATGCACAGACATTAAACTAAAGAGCTGAAACACAGGCTGAAGTTACACGAGAATGTTTTAAATATCTTTATATTTTTTATGCTATGAAACTGGTCAGAGCATAGAAAAATAGGAGCTAAAAAATTGCACCATTACATTTGTAAATCTTTCATCATCTACTTTGCATTCAACATACAGTATTTTTCTATTCTGTTTAGGTGGGAATAAACATTTGTCACTACTGCACTGACGTTATTGCACAGCTTGATTTGAAACTGTGTTATGATCTGCATGCATACTTGGAAATTTCTCTCTGATGTCTCATATACTGTGTAAAAGCAGATTTAAAAAGTGTTGCGGCAGAGTTTGTATTGAAATTCCTGTAGGTGGAGAAGCAGCTCATGGAGGCAGGAAGTAAGTTTTTACTGAGTGATTCCTGAACCCAGTTACACTCTGATGATTTGTCACGTCCCTCACCTGTAATAAATAAGAGGTTCAAATAACCGTTTGCAAAAGTAGACTCAGCGTTGCTGACTTTAAAACCGCTGGTGTTAATATGTTGTGTAAAGATACACTACTAGTCAAAAGTTTGGACACACCTTTTTTAGTGTTAGGTTTTCTTTATTTTTTCAAAGCTGTAGACATTCAAACTGTGAAAGAATATGCATAGAATTGTCATAAACAAAAGTGTTAACCCAAAACTAGACTTTCCACGCTAACTTTTTTGTTACTTTATACATTGCCCTAGAAGTTATTGCAATTACTCAAAATTTTTTCTTGTCTCACTCCCATTTCTTCTTTTTTGCATTTTGAAGCACTACTGAGAACCTTCTTAAGATCCAACAGCGCAAAATGTACATTCTTGGAATTTTTCAACTCATCTTAAAATTTTGATCAGGAGTGTATTGTGAGAAAATTGTTGCGATATTTTCTTTGATTGTTTGATAAATTTATTAATTGAATATTATGACAGGTCTACCCAAAGCATGTTTTAGATTCTAGATTATCACATATAGCTTTGATGATAGCTGTGCATTCTCTTATCAGATTCATGAGGTAGTCACCTGGAACAGGTGGCTTGTCAAGAGTTAATTTGTGCCTTCTCAACGTGCTTTAGACCATTAGCTGTCTTGTGTAAAGAGGCAGCAGCCCTGTTAATGCAACTACAGCTACTGTACAAATGCATATTGTGGCAAGAAACATTCTGTTAAGTCAATAGAAAAGACAGTCCATCATTAGTTTCCAAAACGAAGGTCAGTTAGTCTAAAAAATCTCCAAAGTGCATTCACAAAAACCTGATGGAAAAACTATGATGAAAGTGTCTCTCATCAGAACTGTCCCCCAATTTCTGAGGCTGGGAATTCATATTACCTTATCCTCTGCAGCAGAGGTAGCTCTCGGTCTTCCTTTCCTGGGACAGTCCACATGCCAGTTTCATCACAGAGTTTGATGGTTTTGGTGACAGCACTTGGCAACACTTCCAAAATTCAAGAGATTTTTTTGGATTTACTGACCCTCACTTGTTGATTTAGATTTGGACAGTAGTTGTAGTAGTAGTACTAATAGGGCTATTGACTCTGTACCTACCGTTCCTCTGCATAAGACAACTGATGGTCTAAAGCACATTAAAAAGGCAAGAAACGGCACCAATGAGTTTTCATTTCCAGGCACACCTGTGAAATGAAAACCACCTTGTGAACGTCATGAGACAATGCAAATATGTCATAAAAGCTTACTGTGACTGCTTTAGACAATCTACGTATATATGTTTTTTCACAGTTTGGATGTCTCCTATATTAATGCACCATGTTGAAAATAAAAATAAAGAAAAACCACAGATGAGAAGGTGTGTCCAATCTTTTGACTGGTAGTCTGTGTGTAGCACTTTAAGAAATCGTGAGAAACTTTCAAGCTGTGGAGAAAGATTATTCCACAGTCAATGACAGGTCTTTACATAACACTTGGAGGCAGAAATGTGGGAGCTTCAGGCGAGAAGGCAGATCATATATTCGATAATTTGAACAGCAGGGAAGCGGGACATTCACTGTAACAAAGACAGTTTAGGAAATCCATCATTTTGCAATTTCTTAATGTTGCTAAACATTTCCATAAAGTGATAGTGAGGTAACTGTCACAAATCATCTCTGGAGGAGTCTATTGAAGAGTGTGGTGAAAACCCTGCAGATGTTCTGCTGCCAGTAACGGCTACATCTGCCAATTTAAAAATGACTGACTCATCTTTCTTCATCACTTATTTTGACTAAAACAATCTCAGAAAATGTCTGTCACAAAATTTTCCAAAGTAGCAGAAGACAGAAAAGGCTAAAAATTAGGTTAGAAATTAGTTATCAACATTTTAATTTGAATAACTTTTTTTCTAACAGTAGGCAGGCCAAAACGGTGCAGCAAATGGAAAACTTAGCATAATTACCTCTAAGTTATTATACAGTTACTGAAATAGTAGTAATTAGCTCCTATTAAGACAAAATTTAAGCATGAAGATAAAGAAATATTTTTGCTTATATTTCAGGGACAATGAACATTAATTACCATCACTATAAATGTGCCATTCAAGGCTGTCGTTTATGTTGAAATGATTAGTACAATACTGTGACATATGTTTACTGTACATGATGTCATTATTATAGTTATAATATTATATGTTTGTTTTCTGTGGGGTTATTTTTTCATATTTCATCACAAAGTATAGAAATATTTCAAATAAGATCAGAAGAAACCAGGGATCAAAATTTGACACAATTTTGCAGATTCAATGTGTTACACTTTTCACATAGAGACAGAAAATCATCTATAGTAAGTTTAATCCACGCTAAAGTTGTCATTTTAAGGTAGAATGGGACTGTTTATCTGAGATCAAGAGTGCAACATACTATATGTACATAATTTTTATTTCAAGGACACGTTTTAAATTGCATAAGCTTGTTACATTCCCTTCAAGATGAAATTTAAATCTGGTTGAACAAAATAAAATAATAATAATAATAATAATAAAATTCCAACCTTGTTATTTTTTCTTTCTTATGACTCCTTATGTTTATTGTGGCTTTTCAATGTCCTCTACAGATAAAGAAAAGATGCCAAATAAGACTTCGTGTGAAGTGAGATGATCGACTGTTGAAGCTATTTCACAGTCATGTAGTTGTGGTTCTGACACTGATGGCAGAAGTTTGTAGAATTTGTGAAGTGTGAGAATTCTATGTTGATGTTCAGCACTGTGTGAAGGCACTGGTTGTAGTGAAGCTGCAGAGTGGTTGTCAGAACACTCTAGAGATGTAAAATATGTAAATAAAGCTTCAGTGAGAAGTTCAAACTGTTTGCTCTTCTCTCACCTTCACACAGCTGATCAATCACTGGCTGCAGGGGCTGTTTTATGAATGTGCAGACATTGTGGGAAGCTATTAGGTAATCTCCCAAACAGACCTGATTGAACCGAAACCAGGCCAATTCTACATTGGACATAGCAGCTACTCCAGCCAATTTCACTTAATTTGCTGATATGAAAACGGTTCCTTCTGTTTACACATGCTGCTTTGCTAACATGCTGCTTTCATTACTGAAATTCTGTAGAACAATATCAGTCAAAATGTCAGTGTGGCATTTCAAACAAAGAGGAACAACATTTTAGAGGACACACACTGCACTCCAATCCGCTTACATCTGCTAGTACCACAATGATGGTGAGGAATTAGTTATACTGTGCATGAAAACAGATGTTTTCACCTTTAATTGCAAAATAATAAATTACTGTCAGCATAATTAGGCTTTTTTGACAAAAATTTATTAGAAAATGATTTCTACAAAGTAATGTCAATTAGTGAATTGAATTTAGTCCTTGTAGTCTCAGAGTGTGAAAGGGAAATAGTCTGAGTTCTCTGAATGTGTCTTACTTTCAGGCCAATGTGAGTGCGCCCTTAAGCGCTATCACACCTGTGCCCGGAGGGCCCAGGCACTTGTGAATCAGTATCCCTGGCATCAACAACACTATGAGGACAACAGAACACTCCATGCTCCCTGATAATTTTGTTGAAAAAATATAAGTCTAATAAGCCAAGTTATACTGACAAAGAGTCAGTTTATAATGCACTAAAAAGTGAAAACATCCAAGTGAGGTGAATACTTCTGTGCATGATTTATAATCAAAATGCTGATGACCACAAAGGGGTTACATCTGAATATATTAAGTAAGTAAAACGATAATTATGAAGAATATTAAAATTTTCTGTTATTTCTTTCTGAGAGTGCAGACAATCAGTAGCTTGTAAAGTGGAATGTTTTCATGCCTGTTATGCAGTGAATGAGGTGACAGTATAATTAATGTATGCTAAATTTAGATATGGTAACTCTGACCATTCCTTTCCCTTCATGATATACAAGAGCATTGTACCACTGAGCACAGGCAGCGCGACACATACTCACGTACACGTAGTCTTTGTGAGTTTTTTGGTTGTCATACATCTTTAAAATACTTTGACTAAGTTCAGCTTGACGACCCTCTGGTCACATTCCTGTTTGATCTCTCAGGCTGCTTTCAGCAGCACAATGAATAAAAAATCCAAAGAAACTTACAAAGCCAGTCTGTTCAACTTCAAATGAACATATGTATTTATACTGTATATGAAGCAGGAAAGTTAGATTTGATTACAAGGGATTAAGACACATCTGGCTTTTTTTTCTCTGACGATTTGTAACACCAGGTGTGAACAGACATTTTACAGGTGAACACGTCAAATATATTAAGATGGATGTTTATTAAAGGACTGAACTGTCCTTCAGTCTGTCCCAAGAAACATTTCTGTTCAAACTTCTAAGAGAATGTGGACATATGCATCCTGAATATGTTCTCTTTTTACATCAGAACTGTCCACATGTGATGGTAAAGCTTAAGACAAAAATTAAAGCCAGATGTGAACAGGGACTGCAGTATCTGCTATGACCACATCAACGTTATGTTGTCAAACAGTGCAGGATATCTATTTTCCCTCTGAAATTTGGAAAAATACATATTTCAGTGTGATGAAAAGCTAGTATAGAAGTTTGAAAGTTGCTTCATCAGTCACTGCTTACTGGTTTCCTGGTGAAATACTACACAGTGTGTACTGTCACAATACAGTGGGTGGATTAACTGGTATTGTCTTTTGTTTCTTGTACTGTTCTTCTTTCTACAGCTCCCGATCCTCGCCTCCTCTGTTGTCAGTCTGTACTTCTTAGAGCTGACAGATATTTTTCAGCCGGTGCATTCTGGTTACACTTGTAATGACCGCAGTCTGTCTCTGCCCTACATCCTGCCAAGACAGGAAGTCTGCCCACTGCCACTGCTCTTCAGCTTAGCTTTTGCTGCTCCAACCACCACTGTAAGTAAAACACAGTATCTCATATTTGTGTCTTTAATTTTTCAATGATCAGTAGAGAGTGACCAGCTAATGTGATGGATCAGCTGTCTGTTATGACACCTTGTGTTTTTTTGTGTTTCCTTAGATTCTGATCGGAGAAGCCATCCTGTACTGCTATCTGTCCAGGAGATCCTCTACCACCCAGACAGAGGCCAACATCAATGCTGCAGGGTGTAATTTCAACTCCTACATCCGCAGAGCTGTACGGTTTATAGGTAGGAGGACACATCCAATACAGCCACATCTGATTTCACATGTTTGACTCTAAACAATGCAGAAACGTTGGGCTTCATGCAGAAAATATTCTCCTAAAATCTTAATAGAAGAAAAGAGAAAAAAATAAACACAGAATCATTCTAAATCACTTAAATTTGCTCTTACCCAGTGGCCTGAGAGACTGTAAGAAAGGGAACATGAGCAGTAGTGAAATTGATGTACTATTATGAATTTGCCGTACATTTACCTGAGCATCGCTTTTGGTGTTAGAGGGAATAAAATTCCAGCACCAAAAGTTTAAATGAAAATGGTTTGTAAAAAAAATGTAGCAGTGAAATTTACTTCTGTAGTACTCTTTAAAACAAGGGTTACTATATAAGATTAAAATAACATACAATAGGTGCTACGATTGTGAATCATACAGAAATAAAGTATGACAACATGGCACTAAAACTATTATTTTTCAAGAGAAATACAAAAGGCAAAACACAGAGAGAGACAGAAAGAGAGAAACTACATATAAAAGACAACATTAGAACATTTCATGACACTTTATCAAAAGATATACACGGTGCTTTAAAAAGGAACTCATCTGGTATTACAGCAGAATTTATCTATTCATGTTGGTTTGTCGGTTTGTCCATTTGTCTGTTCTGTCTGTTAGCAGGATTATGCAAAAACTACTGGATGGATTTTGATGAATGGTCTTATCTCATAATGTTAAAGACAGTGAAATATTGATCCCAAATCTGCATCTTGATTCGGATGTCTCTTTGGCCCAAAGGCTACCGCTGATGAAAATATCATCTCTCCAGTAGTTTTTGCGTAATCCTACTAACAGACAGAACAGACAAATGGACAAACATACAAACCAACATGAATACATAACCTCCTTGGTAGAGGTAAATCTAGAAACGTGTTCATTCCTATTTACTGCCATAAATGGTTCATGTGATGACCTTGAGCCTGAGCTCCTATGAAGGAATTCAGTTTGCTGTCTGTGAGCAGGTTTCCAAAATTTGTCACAGTATGAGCCTCCTAAATTTGCAAGTACAACCTGACTATGAAATAAGCAGAATTTGCATAAGCAAAACATAATCATTAATTATTTATTCAGAAATATTGACTTAAATGTCTGTGCTGTTTGTTGTTCTATCGCTACTCTTTTCTTTTGTCTCTCCTCTTATTCACTAACCCCAACTGGCAAAGGCAGATGGCCACGTGCCGTGAGCAACTGGTTCTGCTGGAGGTTTTTCTCTTCCGTTAAAGGAAGTTTTTCTTCCCCCCATCGCCCTTGGCTTACTCTCGGTGGTTCTGTTGGGTTTGCTTGCTGTACAGTCTTGAGGTTTCGGCCTTGAATTGTGAAGTACCTAGAGATAATCTTGGATTATGATTGGTGCTATACAAATACAATCCAGTTGTATTAAATATTTTATTAGGTACTGTATATGTTTTTATGTACCTCAAATATAAAACTTATACACGATACTGTCAGTTGTAAAGTTTTCGCTAATCGAAGAGAGGTATTGGTAAATTCCAAGAACCAGTGGATATAAAATAAGAACAATTCATGGATACAAACAAAAAAAGTAAATTTTTTCATATATTGCTTTGTCTGTGAGGCCAATTAATTATAAGAATTAATTGGCCTCAGCAGAATATAAATGTGACCCTGAAAATAAACTAAAATATAAAACTCTGATATTTGAGATGAAAAATGAGCACTTATCCAGTCCTTTCTTTGCAGGTGTTCATATATTTGGGCTGTGTGTGACAGCACTGATCACAGATATTCTCCAGCTGTCCACTGGGCAGCACACCCCCTACTGGTTGGACGTGTGCAAACCCAACCTGACCCACATTAACATGTCCACCTGTGATGAAGCTTTTATTCTGGAGGACATCTGCTCCGGACCAGACCTTAGTCTCATAAACGCTGGGAGGTACGGCTTCATTTTACTGACACTCTTCCAGCTCCTGACTGTGTGTCAGAGGTTGTGTGTGGGTGTTTAATGTGTGGTTTCAGCACATGCACACAGCCTTTAGCATGCACAGGCCATAATCTTCCTGTAGCTTTCAGTTCACTATTTTTCACTGTTGTTATGGTAACAAGCTAAAACCTGCTTGAAACATGAGCCAAATAATAGGACGCTGTAAATACAGCCTTTCCAAGGTCATATGACATTGTGTGGAATTTCTATAGCACAGTTGTTCTACAAAGGCAAAGTGTCAAAGTTACATTGAGGACATTGTGCATCCGCTCAATTAAAGTACATGTTGTTTTGCCCTGCAGGTGTTTCCACTTCCTCTGACTGATTAGGATGGGTGATTGCATTCACCCTTTGACTCCTGTTTATTTTTGACTCTGTTTTAGAGCTATCATAACTTTTACCCTTAACCCTTTTGGGCATGGGGTCAAACTTTTAGGAGAGTTGATTAAGGCAAGTTATATAACCTTTTCTTGAAAAAAACAATATATAGGCCCATAGAATAATTTTCTGTCTCAGTCATGACTTCTGTCTAATGCTGTGAAATTAATCAAATCACAATCATAATTGCAATATTAGGCTGTGCAACTATATAGTCACAAAAGGCTGCAAATTAAAGACTCAGATTTAAGAGGACTTTGGAGTGATCAAACTGTGAAAATGGAAAAAGAAAGACACTTCGTGTATTTTTTATCCAAATCTAAGCTCCCATCAAAGTTCCTACATATCCTTGAAAAACTGGAAAATCACTGACAAATTTTCCAGTCATGGAAAACATTTCCGAAAAAAGTCAAATGTCCTGGAAAAGCTTAAGTTGTCAAGGAAATTTATTTTCTCCCAACTCCTCTCGGTCATGTGAGTGAATGCAAACAGGTTGAAAGTTATGCACACACATGGCTGTTATCATGCTGGCATGCACGCAACACGGAAACACAGCTTTTCTCTGCTTCAAGCTGGTGTACCGCCCCCACATGACGCTACCAGACAATCAAATTTGCATTGCCCCTTTAGAGCATTCCTGCTACCCAGTGTTTCCAAATGACTTTGTCACTAGATTTAGCGAGTTTTCAGACCCCAGTTTTGACTTATTTTTTTCCAAAGAAGCGCCTAGAGACAAATCTAGCGACTTTCAGTTGAAGAATGTTGCTAATATTGGTCCATGACTGTGACCATAGTAGGGAAGGTGATGTATTAGTATATGATGTGATAACTGTTGTACATTACACATACACATTTGTCACACTGTACCAGCTGAAAATGTCTTGGAAAGTCCATACATCCATCTTCTACTGCTTCTCCATGTGGTCGGGTCACAGGGGCAGCAGCTTGAGCAGGGGAGCCCAGACCTGGATCTTATTCTTTTCGTCATGACCCAAGGCTCATGATCATAGGTGAGGATAGGAACGTATATTAACAGGTAAATCAAGAGCTTTGCCTTTTGCCTCCGCTCTTTCTTCACCATGATGGACCGATGCAGAGTCCACATCACTGTAGACGCCTTGGAAAATAATTTCTATATTTCCCTTATTTATATAATAATAGGAGTGGGAACCCTGTTGTATATTCGATGGGACATTCCTAAATGACTGACATCAAATTTCTTGATCGCTAAGCAAGTAGGCTCATATCAATCGTAAATATTGGTCATCGTTGTTTTTTTCAACAAAACATGCAGCCCTACCTCTGTGGTATTAGAAATGTGTGATGATTTATTCACCAGCAATGGACATTTCAAGTCAATAGTGATTTGTAACTAATCGATTATTAATTGATAATGTGGTACACTATGCACTGCATTTCATTTTTTATTTTTGAAGACTCCTCACATTTTGCTTTTGGATAGCTAGTATTATATGCTACATTGGTTTCAGCTTTAATGTTTAATGCATTCACATGTTAACCTGTGGACTCTTCCCTTTTCTTCTGTTTCGAAATGACATTTGACAAAACTGTTGTGAGATGCACAACATCATCCACTATCATGTTACTACCATCCACCTGTAAAAACAAGATTAAATGTTTATTTTTAGATTGACACAATTATCACATTAATTAACATTTTTCAACATATAAGAATTTGAAAATCCTGGCTCCCTCTTAGTATTTATTTGGAGACACATGGCTTGTGTCTCTACATTCATATTTAACTTGGGTTTTACCATTTTCTGGATGTGTCTGGACCTCCAGGCTATGAATTTGTACATTCAGTCAACAATGTAAAAATGAAGAGAATTCATTCTGCTCGTTTTACTTACTGGCCTTATCCTAATGTGGTGCAGATCTATGTAAGAGACAAAACAAATCACACTCAGAGTTATGTAAATCTTTCAGCCTGTCACTTGTCTAACACGCAGTCCCCTCTGCAATTCACACTGGACAGGAGGCAGTGTATGCATCAGCCAGAATAAATATGTAGGTGTGTAGGTAAAGATGATGGTGTGTAGGCAGAGGGTCAGGATACATAAGCTGCTGTGTCGTGAAATTCTGACAGAAGTAAACTGCAAACCACAGGCAGATCAGACTATACTCTTATCTATTTCAAAATAACTGAATAAGCATTTAGAGCTGCTATAAATGAATATTATGCAAAAATGATTATTTCAGATCTGCTTAATAGATTTTTTTTCATCCAAGTTGCTTACTTTGGGTAATTCTGTTTGACATCATTGTCATGTGAAGAAACACATGATTCTTAAGACATGTTTCCTTCTGCAGTGGGTACCACTGTAACATCCAGCTTTACTTTATAAAGGGCACTTCAGCTCTGGAGACCGCACTGACGCCATTATCAGCTTCAGTGGCAGCTTATCTACCCACCTGTCCATTCTCTTTCACAGCTCATACATGTTAATTTCAACATGGAAATTTGCTTTTGTGCTTTGCATAAACCAGTTTGCTGTTATTTAACCTGTTTTATCACATAGCTACTGAGAACTCTGTTGTTTGCATCATCACAGTCCAGCACATGCTGATCAATTTGTATTCTTCAGAGTTTTAACATAGCTATGGTACACTATGGTACAGTATGTGTTCTTTGATTAATTAATTAACATAATTAATGAATGCAGGTCAGTGAAGACACACGCGGTGTTTGCCTCCACTCAGATCAGCTACTTATCAATAATAGATCACACATATGCTTCTGATATGTTGCCGGAAGCATAAAAGCTCACGTGGCGCTATTTTTTACAATTTAACAAGAGACAGATTTGTTCTTATTGTGGTATAATAGCCAGTAATAATCAATTGAAGTGAGCTGAAATACACTTAGATATTGGTGTTTTCTTGTGGTCTAGCTAGGCCCAGTTTGTGCCTCTCATGTACCACAGGGACTCCAGAGAAGCTGGATTAATAAATCTTCAGATAAAGCTGGCAAGTGTCTTAAATCAATTTTTCAAAAACCATAAAATGCTAAGATATGAGAAGTAGGATTTATGAATCTTGTGGGAGAGCAATGGATTTTCAGAAAAAAAACATCTTTTCAAAACACAGAAAAGTCTCCTCTCTAAGTCCCTTGTTACCATCTGGATGAATCAGAAACACACACAAAGAAAAGTTTCTCACTCAATACATTTCCTCAGAGAAATATTATGTAATTAGTGTGAACTAATTACAACTTGTCAAACATAAGGAGACTGTGACTTTTCCAAAACAAAGAAGCTTCACAGTACATTAATACATGAAAAACGGGTTCACTGATCTTGTTGTGCTGAGGTGAATGGGACTCTATTTTATTATTCTTTAGAGGAACTGGCTAGATTTTTTTAGTTTTACTGTTAGTTTAGTTTTTCAGGTATTTTGTGCAAAGTTTTGATTTATAGAAGCTGAAAAATATGGCCCGAAAGGATACTTGACTTGACATAAACCATGGATTATTGAATGTCCCATTTTGTGCAAACTCATTCCATAGTGTTGTCTGCTCATACATACCTGTTTGTGGTTTCAGCCACAAACATATTTTTGGTAATAGATCCAGACTCAGATTTAGATGACATAGAAACACACAAACTTTTTCTAAAATCCAATAAAAGCCTTATTTAGCCAGCTTGCTATTCATCTGCACACAACCCGAAGCTGGATGCCTCAGTACACAACAGAGCAGCAGCAAAACATGTACGGAACACTCTGTGCTTCTCACATCAGACAGGTTTAATACTAATAAAAAAAAAAAAAGTAAAATTGCATGAACATCTTTAAAAAATACTCTTTGCTTTTGAAATTAAAATGTATAAGCAGCATTTCCTTGGCATAATCACACTTTTCCAGTGCATAAACAGGATTGTAATGGTGAGCTTATTTTATGCAAATGTGTAAACAGATTCATCAGACTCTTTATAATTGGTATGTGCAAGTGATAATGAATAAGTGAATTTAACCTTCTTAATAACTAATCACACAGCCAAATGGAACAAAGATAAAGAACAGACTGTTGTTGCCCTAGCTGTCATATTTATTCTTTCACTCAGGACTGTTTCTCAAAATGGACTTTTTCACTGAGTTGCCAATTTATTTAGTAAATTGTGTGCATTATATGGGTTATTTTTTAATGATTGTGCTTGGCTTATGTTAAAATGTGTTCATTATTCTGCTGTGTTTTGTTAATATTGTTGATTTTTATTCATTTTGTTTATTATCCTACTCATTTTTGTTCAATGTCTTGACTATTTTGCTCAATTTAATTTGTTTTCTTGACTCTTTCATTCTTTTTTTAATTTTTGTTGATTTTGTGTATGGCTGACGTGGGTTTTTCAGGGCCGATACCAATAATGATTATTAATAGATAAGGAGGCCAATAACCGATATTTGGAGCCAATATTCATTTGCAGTCAAATTTTAAAAAATGGCGTAAAAATGTTGAATAATACAAACACTTAACTTCATTTAAATGCCTAAAGCATGTTCATTTAATCAAACAAACAGAAAATAAATAGCTCCAGAAATGCATGGATCCTAGACTCACAAGTTATTGTAGCAGTCGTGAGCTGTAGAGTTTTTCATGTGACTTTCACACAAACACACAATATTCTCCACATTACATACATTCTCCCCATTGCTAATACATAGTCTGCTGAGTGTTCACAGCCAGACCGGACAGCTAATGTTATGGTAAAAACTAATCAGCGCCTTAGCCTGTTTCGCTACAATAAAACAAGTGAATTGAGTTTTTTACGTGTTCTCTCTCAATCACACACACATGCTTTTACTATCACGGACTGTTTGACTGTCGATATTATTAGCACCTTCTTTCAAGTAATTCACAGACATGTTGGGAGGTATGTAAGAGCAGAGTAAACATTAGCGGGAGCTCTTACGTTATTCTGCTGCACTTGGTAGTAGTTGTGAGAGCAGTGGGATGTTTATTACAATTTCGGGAGAGTTTTTTGCGTTTACCTTCAACACGTGTTCGCTTTCTTCGCCGTGTGTGTGTGTGTGTCCTCTCACACACACACACACGGCGAAGAAAGCAAATGGCTTGCAAGAAAGCAATGGCTTGCTTTAACCAACCAGATGGCGCCATGGGCGGAACAATGCTGGAGACAGAAGTGGCAGGAGAGAGAAAGGGCGGCTGCGTGAGCCGAAATAACCCAGTTTTTAATTGATATATTGATATCGGACGGTTGGATTAAAAAAACAGAGATACTGATATACGTCAAATTCCAAATCTCGGCGCCTCTAATCTCTTGACACAGAGACTCCAGATATGGGTGATATAATTCATGTGTATTTTCACCATCTGTTTGCATTTATTAAATACTTGTTAAGGCAGATTTTCTTTCATACTCTCTCTCCAAGTTTGTTTGAAAGTCACCTCCCTGATGCAGATGAATATTCAATATTGTCCTTTACTGTATGATAATTAGCATAAAGAACATTGTGTCTTTCTTTATAGGAAATCTTTCCCCTCCCAGCATGCAACACTGGCTGCCTTCGCTGCTGTCTACATCTCAGTAAGTTCCAGTCAGAGTTTTAGCCATTTTCAGTGCCACAGCACGTACTTTACAACAAACTATCCATCCATCCATTTTCTACCCCTTAATCCTCATCCTGGGAGGAAGCCGGAGAACCCAGAGAGAACCCACGCAGACACTGGGAGAACATGCAAACTCCACACAGAAAGGCCCCACCACCCAGTGTTGGGATTGAACCCAGGACCTTCTAGCTGTGA
>JAQQAE010003036.1:0-21004 GCA_029823295.1 Pseudamia nigra | reverse complement strand
GCTTCAGTTTGCTAGGGAGCATAATATTTTGTTGTTCTGCCTTTAGCTTTGATTATGACACACATTTGCTGTGGCATCGAATCAATAAGCTTCTGCAATGTCTCAACATTTATTTATGTCCAGAGTTGCATTCACTTTTTACCAAGATCTTGACTTGATGATGGCCGAGTCGGACACCGTGCACAGTCTTCTCCAGCACATGAAAGGAAATTCTTTTTTAACTTACCAGTAAATGGGTCATTTTTATTAAGTTGCCCGATAGTGTTCTTGGGTGTATTGTTATTTTTTTATGCTTTTTGTTCATTTTGCAGATTATTTTTATGTTTTTTGGACTTTTTGCTCATTTTCTTTTCATTCAACTTTGTGGATTATTTTCTTAATTCTTAAAAGTTTTACATTTCTGTTCACTTGCATTTATTGTGTTCATTACTTTGTTCGGCTTTGTTCATTTTATCGATTGGTGTGTTTCTTTGGTGGTCATTTGGTTTATTATTTTGGTCATTTTGTTTATTAATTTGTGCTCATTTTGTGGATAATTTGTTCATTGTATTGATTAGTTCAGTGTTGGGTAAATATTTAATTTGTCTGCTCATTTCATTGATTTAATGTTTATGAATTAATATTCATAGTTTGTTAAATAAGCAGATATGATGTCACACTATCAAAAACATGCATCCATTAAAATTGTTTCATTGCAAAGTAAAAATAAAAAAAGTTATACTTCACTTGAGTGAAAACATCAAACAAAGCAGGAGTTTTTAATTATCATATCATCTCCAAATGATTCTCACTTTCCACATTTATTTTGTCACGGTAACATTTTAGTCAAATATAATCTGTGGAGCTTTGACAATATTAAAATTCTTCAATATGCATGTTTTATTTACAGGGTGCTACATGGACTTGCCCCACCTCCCGTGTCAGAGTTTTTCAAACTGCGGACTCACAGTGGCATCGACACCAGGGCCTCCACTAGATTGGACTGTGAGGTGCCACACAGAAAAACAACTTTTGAACAAATAGCGCTTTCTGCGGAAGGAAGCAAACATTGGAACTAGTCATGTGATCACTTTTAACATGTTCACGTGTTGTACTTTTATCACACTGTTCTTCTGTTGTCTTGTGTGTTTTGTGATGTTTCTATGACCTGCCTGGGGACTACAGATGCAAATTAGCACTTTTACATGTGTTACCTTGCCACAGATGTTCATTAATGCGCAATATCCCTATTAAATAAATAAAGAAATAAAATATCTTCAAACAACAAAGTTTTTTGTTTAAGTTGTGTATTTTAAAACCCATACAAGCTTCAACAATCTGTCTTTTTTAGTACTCAAAGTGAGACATTTACATATTTCTGGAAAAAAATGGTATGTATTTAAGTTTTGGATTGTCCCGTTGGAGGGCCCATTTTGATTATACCCTAGACAACTGATGATCAACATAATCTGCAGAACTGAAACTGGCAGCCTTACCATGATATAAATAAATCATATTGACATTGGCTTTAAATACGCTGTTAAATAGTGGATCACATTAAAACTCTGTCAAAATGAATCCTAGTCTGATTCAGAGTATCTGAAGTTGTGAAAATATTACTTTATACTGCTCAAACTTCACTGGATCACTCATTTGAATCGGGGCTTTTAAGTATTCTATTGAAGAAACAATATGTAGTATGCTTTGATACAGATTATGATGCAGACACTACTTGAATGACCATATACTGTACTGTTAAAGAGCTCCCTCTAGTGTAAAACACAAGGCAAATGCAAATACCGTATTTCCTTATGTTGATTCTTACATCTCCTGCAGACTCAAAGCATTTAAATTCTTATCTGAATGTGACATGTACATTATCATGCTTTTAAATTGCTCACTGTTCAATTAATTGACCATTTAGTATCAACAAATCACAACAACAGACGGGGAAAAAAAACTTTTTATTAATTTAATGTCAGTTTTACCACATCAGGAAAAAAATAAAGCCCTGTAAAAACCTGTGCATTTGGCAGTTACATGAATGACAGTTACATCATATCCAATTATTATAAACAAGTTGAATTGACACTCGCTGTAGCTCAAATGGCGAAGTGTTGGTAAAAACAAGAACCACATTAAAGGGCTCTAACTGTCCTACACCTTCATGACAAACACAATAATCCTTCATTTTTATTTTAAGTCTCCAAAACCATCTTGTTTTTTTTTTACCTTTAAATGGTAAAACCTTTTACAATTAATTTGGTCCACAATTTGATTATTGTAATCTAAAATACATGGAAATAGTGAGTCAATAAAATCTTCTTTGTATCAAAAATATCACACCATTACACCACCAGAAAATACAATGCCTGTAGTATGGTAGAACAATTTTGAAAGATAAATAGTAATTTACAACAGCATCAATAAGCTGTTCACTGGTTCTCGTTATCTGCAGTGTTAATATATGATGTTTGGATTGCCAGGTGAGAAAAGTCCTCCAAAAAATTCCTTTAATAGTTGTTACAAAGACAGAAAAGTAAATTGTAAAGGACGGATATCTCACGTTCCACCACAGCCACAATGGCATTTGTTTAATACTAATAACTAAGATTATTTTCCTCGCTTAATAGACATCAAGTGCAACTAATTACCTATTAAAAACTGGAATCTAAGAAGCCAGGTACACAGAGTCAAAGCAAAATGAGTAGTTAGCTGAAAGACAGCTTATTCATTTAGCCAAGCCTAAACCACAAGCCTACATCTTCAGGAATTTTAATATTATTTAGCTCATCGTAATATGCAAAACAATCAGGAACAATGTCATACCTGACACAAACACACACCCATGTAATAGTGCAGTTTTTACCAACTAGTTTCAGAACGATTAAACCCATTAAATTCAGTGCTTTTATTCATACTCATTTGAACAGTTAAGAGATTAGCAAAAAAAAAAGGCAAACTAAAATAACTTCATTTGCTTTGAGGGGGTTTTAACTGCAGTTAATTCAGGTCCCTTAGCCTTGAATGAAAGGCTGTAATCAAAATGAAGAATGCAAATAAGATCCTACCTGATGTCACAAAAGGTCAGTTATTTTCCCTCCAATTAGAATTTATTTTCTATGGAGCCATTAAACAACAGAGCCCTTACATTTGAACCTTCATGATGAGTAGGTGTGCACTTGCAGTACAAATTAAAACTGTATTCACGGATACATGTAAGGCATAAAAAACACCAAAGCTTTACATTTGCACTTTTGGATGAGACACTTGAAACAAGTAAAAAAATAGCTGTATAAGTTGACTGTCACTGATTGAAGTCAAGACATTCATCACTTTATACACGCTGCTGCACAGACACGGAAACCACCCTCTTCTTCATCATGTATACATCAGCCATGTTTACTCTTCGAAAATGTAACTGTATTAAATGACTGATACAATCACAAACCACTGTGAACATTGTAAACTGATTCATTTAAGTAAAGATTATCAATGGCCCATGGAAGCAAAAAAATTCTGAGATGAATGTGCAGAGACACATCTTATACAGTCACAAACTATCAGTTCAACTGTGAAGTTTCTTCATGAAAACTTTGGTCTGCCGCTACAGCTTCTTGGACAGGAAGGACACATGTTTTTCTAGGCCTCGATAAAACACCACCGAGTCCGTCTGCCCGGAACTATCAATGTTCTGTTTCAAAAATAGAAATCACCTCTAAATCTGTTTGAAACATTACTTGAAAGTTTTATAAATTAGACACAACCATGTTTCACTGTATAGTCTTTACAATGTTGGAAACAACAAAGACAAAGTGCAAGTACATACCGTGCACAAGGTAATAAACTTCATAAGTGAAGTTGGGATTATACTCATCAATGCTGACACAAAATTATGTTTGTTGTTAAAAACCCACAAAGCTTCCTCATAAATTAGGTGTATCAAGCCTTTTTCTTCCTTGCACTGAAAACTGAGAACACAGTCAAAAACAAAAATAAGGTGCAACCCAGTGAATTGTTCTCATCAAACTCTTCACACCCCACAATCATTAGTTCTGTCTTGCAGTTTACGAGACAGGATGAGGACAGTAGAGAGGCAGGCAACAGATATGTGGAAAATGAGCTGCCATATGTTCCTCAGGCCAAGCAGGTAGAGGTTGCATAGGACGATCACACTCAACAGAGTGAGGGACTTCAGTTTCTTCAGCGAGGAATGAAACAGGTACAGGTGGCACTGTGCACACACATTAGATGTTAGTGTCAAAAAGATGTTTTATTCAGGTAGCTGGAAAAGCTTTCCGTTCATTATTTTTACCTGAGACACACAGCAGACAAATGCCAAAAGAAATGCCACGACATTCCATATAGATTCATAATCATCCTGGAAAAGGGGAAAAAAGTAACGGTAATCAAACTGCTTCCGTCAACGTCACTGAAAATGCTATGCATGCAAAAATTAAAAAAAAAAAAAAAAAAAATCACACAGAGTGACAACCTGCAGAGTACACAGTGTACTGGCAACCTGAAAATGTTCAGCCCTTTGTAAAAGTTGTTTATTTTGTCAGCATGGTGTAATTTATCATAATGGCAACTTAGAGTCAAAGATCTCTGACACTGTAAATTTGGTCATTATTTTGAATACATACCATTTACACAGTTGGTGAAAAAGGCAGTGCTTATTAGCTCATAAATGTCTTTGCCAATTACTTCAAGTCACACTAGCCAAATTGTTGCACATATTCATAAGTCCTTGCTGTGTTTGCTGACTTTTACCTTGCAGCTTTGTGCTTTTGTATTGTTTACTCTGCTCTATTTCATGTTATTTTTATATATATTGTTTTGGGTTTTTTGGCCAAGAATATACTGAATCCTTCCTAATAAATGTATGTTCCTTGTGTTTGTCTCGGGCTTCTCCTTGTCTTGTTTTTATGCTCCTTAAATTGTGCTGCTCCTATTCCTTATGATCTTCTAATACATGTGGAAACTGTAAAACTCATGTGCTTTCCCATGGATATATTTCTGATCCTGAATTTGTGCTTACCTGGAACGTGTACTCTATTAAGTGTACACCACGGATTACATTTAAAGATGCACACATAATATTAAGGACCAGTGAGAGGATCCCTGGTGGCGTCACTGGTTCAAGTCTTAAATTCTGACCTATTAAAAATAACAAAATAATATGAAATAATCACAGTGAAATCAATGAGAAATGTTGCTCACTTCTAGATATTTATATTTAACTGTCAATAAATATTTGCTGTCATGGTTATATTCATGCACTATAATATCTTGGGTCTTACCTGATCCAGGACCTTGCTCCATATGCCCATTTGCTGTGCCATTACTCAGCTCTACTTCCTCCAATGAAATAACCTGGGGTGGGTGGATTTTTAGATCTTCCTGGACTTCTGCCAATGTGACCTCCAGAGCTGGACCGCCATTCTGGTTGTACTGCTGCTTCAGCTTCTGAATGCTGCTGTCTGTTAGTGACAAATAAAAAGTATTCTCTTAAATCCACTTTATTCATGATAGAGGAGCTCAGTCCCAACATGATGGCTGTGTCACTACTCAACAAATCATATTTTAATTTAAAGCAAGCTCCTTTATAATATAAAAATTTTGACCCCAGGAAGAATAGCACTGTTTTATAGCAGTAGCTAATGGGGATCTTAATAAAAACAAACAAACAAAATATAAAGAGCAAATCTTGATGTCATTGTTCGTCCTACTCACCAAATTCCAAAAACGGATATGGCCTGGCTGCCAAGGTAACAACAGTGCTGTTGAAGCATGCTGTGAACTCCCAGCGCAGATCTTCCAGGAAGCAGAAGGCTTTAGCAACAGGGAGGCTGCAGTGACACACGGTCATGTAGGATACACCCTCAGAAGAGACAAAGCTGAACAGGTGAGAGGAGAATAGGTGTTTAGTAAACAAACAGCCTAACACAGCTTGACATAGATGCCCCACAATCAAACAGACAATAACATTTTGTCCTTCTTTTAGCCTGACAATAAGGACAAATTTCCATTAGCTTTTCTGCAATATTCATTATTGCTGGATACATTTTTAAAGCTACAAAAGCAATGAAAGTTGGATCAAATCAAAGGTCTGAACAGTGTTGTGCATCACAGTATTCCCCACGGAGAAGATAATTTTGGACTGCACCCTGATTCTTTGTGTATATGGTACAACTTAAATGGGACATACTGTACCCCACTTAACAAGGTGATGTTCGTCTCACATGCTTCCAGAATGTGTTTTTTTAGGTTTCAGCTTAAGTCTCCCACTGGTCATTCATTGTGCTAAATCAGCTACCAAAATACACTATTTTTGAGTCAGGTGCTTTAAATGCAGATGAGTTGCTGCCCATGACCCTTGAGCCTCACTGACATGGAGACCACCATGCAACTCATGCAGGATCTACTGGATTCTGTGGGGGTTATCTGATTGGCTGGGGTAATAATTGTATAGCTATGACATCAGCTATAGTGTTATTTAAAACTGAGCTGTGTATCTTTTTCCATTGAGTGTGCATTTTAGTACTTTAAATTTATTAGATGTGCTTTGTAAATGAGGTAGAATACATATTTTTACAGTGTGCTCTCTTTAAACATCTGTTGCTGCTTTGCTCCCTGAAACCTTACTATATGTTGAGCTGCTGCCCCTTGATAGTCCCTCTGTCAGGGAAGCGGGCCAGCGCCTTGCTGATGGTCCTGAGCTGCTGTTTCCTCTCCTGGAGCTCTCGGTTGTGTTCAAAGTCAGTGGAGGCTGACAGAGGGAGTCCATCCCTGATGCGAACCACAAAGGCAAACAGGATCAGAGACATGATCCCCTGGGTCCATGGAGAACACACTGCCTATATGGGGCAAAAAGTCATATCAGAAATATCATAGTGACTGCTTGCAGTTACATAATTTTCCTTAAAAGTTAATTTAAAGTTATTTCTGTATTAACTATAGGGTGTACAACATGAAAACAGTGAAAAACTATTAATCACTAGTGACCAAATATCTTGTTTTATCCCACCAAAAGTCCATATGTCAGAGACAAAAAACAGAAAATCCATCAGAAAAGACACTGTAACCTAGGCCTGCATGGCATTTCGTACTGAAAGTAGAAATAATATGAAATTTTTATGACACACTATCTATAATAGTCTTCTGGATACATATTTTGAAAGCAGGTGTTCGTAGCTCTGAACTGTATTGAATTATACTACCAATATATGATATTCTTCACATAACACGTAGCGCCTTTCCAAACATAATAGTATCATTAACGTGAATGGAAAAAGTCCCTTATATGTTTGGATGTTTCAGAAAAAACTCAACAGCGCTGCTTTAATTATGGCTTACTGAAAAGTGTTAATGTATAAAAGGCATATTTTACCTCGCGCTAGGTGTGAAAATTATGTAGTGATCAAGCACAACTCGTAAATATTACACTTGGATTTAGTTTAACAGACATACATATGTGAAATAACGCCTGGTTATGACTCACCTCATTGTTACGGATTTCATGCTGCACCTGTTTGGAGTGTTAGCTTTAGCTACTGTAGGTTAGCTTACTACAGCATCATATGAAAATCAAACACTGCCAAATGGTATTTTACAGCACTTTCAGATGAGTCTCACTATGAGTATTAGTATTTCCTTTACCGTCTTATATAAAGCGTAGACATTTTTACGATGTATACGCCACACGTTGCATTGTAAATAACCGAACTACCTAGCTAAGTTGATATGCCGATCTCCCAGCTACAGCTAAACCACAACAAATCTTGTACGGGCACCCGGAAGGGACAGTTTTAACCATTACAATTAGCTTGTAGCGCACCATATCTTCCGCACTAATGCTCCAAAACAGGCTTGTCGGCTTCAGCGACTAACTAATCATTTGGTTGGGACTTCAGAGAGGTGAGTTATACCGTTTACAATCCAGGATAACTTTAAGAATTTTTTCAAGGTATGTTTTATGTAAATATACATCATGGATGAGCGATATCCAGCGAACGTAAGCTATCTAGTTAGCAGTTAGCACAACCATTTTGGAAGCCGTTGCGTTTGCATTATCGTAACCTTTTATTGTGGTCCAAGCAACGCGGGTAAGTTGCTTTAAATGTTGACTTAAACCAAAACAAAACCGACGCAATGAGTAATATATGATTAATGTGCCTTGTTGGACTACAACGTTGACTGTATATTCTTAAGTATGAGCAGGGTTAAACGATTCCACAGCAGTTTTTTAATCACATAGCAGCAGGTAGTCGTTACATTTGACACACATTTGAATGAAAGCTTTTTAAGCAGTTTAATTTATCTGCAGATCAGCTTGGTAGCTATCAGATGTGATCTACATTATGTTCAAGACGCTAGGCTGAGGTTATAGATAAAACATATGTTTAAGCATGGCACATAAATGAGATGAAAGTGTTTACTGTTGTCTATAATTAGAAGGGCGGTTTTACAACCTGTCCAAGCTATTTTACTTGGCCAGTAACATGATGTTCGGCAAATTTTGCTAATAATACAATACAGTCCTGGATATGGGTTGAACAGTGATAATGTAATGATGGGACCCACGGCCTGCTGTAAAAATAGTAAAACTTTAAGGAAGATGGAGAAGGCTACACAAATTCATAACCAACTGACAATAATGACACTGTTATGTGACAGGAGAACAGAATGATCCACGTGATGACACCATGACTTATGTTACAGCGAGCTTCCGTCCTCCTATAAATGTATCTAGTTGCACAGTAATACAGGATAAGGTTAGAAGTACCAGCATTTTGTGACAAATCAGTGTGTATGTAACTAGTGCCATGGTATTGAAGTTGAAAGAGAGTTAAAATGTCCATCAAAAAGCAGTGTTGCGCTCTTCTTGGATTTGCATAGCAAGGGAGTTTTCCATAAATTTTACTTTCTCTCTCCTTCCTCTGATCATTCTCTCCTCCCCTCTGTGTCTTTCTCCTCCCTCGCTGTGCAAGTCTCCCTGCACTGTTTCACACCATAGTCCAGTCAATATGTCTACTTTGGAAGCTCACAGTAATAGAGACAGCTTTATTGTTGCGTTTTAAAAAGCATCATTATTTCCCTGCTTTAGATCTTTGTGCTCTTTCTACATATTAGGTCACCAGGACTTTGATCACAATGGGGGTGAAAGACCGCCCTCAGTGTTACTTTGATGTAGAGCTCAACCGGGAGCCAGGTAAGAGATTTTTAAATAACTTTATATAAATAAGAGAATGTTGCACACTTAAATAATTTTAGTGACACAATTTATTAATGTAGTCTTGGAGATGTTTTAGTTGCACTCAAATACAACAATACACTAATGGCCACAGGATAAAAAATGTTATGGGCTCAAATTTAAGTTGTGTTGGACAACACAAACTCCCATTGTACTTAAAATTTACAGGTTTGCTACAAGGCAAAATCTCTGTAATGCCTCAGACATATCACACGATTCCTGTAATGCAGGGGTGTCCAATCATTGCCACAAAGGGCAGAGACAATGCAGGTTTTCTTTCCAGCCACTCACTAATGCAGATGTTTTCACTGAACTGAAATCAGTGGGGAGGAATTCAGTGAAATCAGCTGCTGAAGAGACGGGTTGGAAAGAAAATGTGCAGTGTCTCGGCCCTTTGTGGCAATGATCGGACACCCCTGCTGTCATGTATTGAAAGCCAATAAATTGTCTACAGTGTAGTAACATGGGCTACTTTCTACATTCTATTAATGTTCTTGATGCTGTACACAAACATTTGTCATGATCAGTATCCTGAAATGTCTTTATTTGTTGTTTTTTTTTTTTTACTTTTCTTTTTCTTGCAGTTGGTCGCATAGTATTCCAACTTTTTTATGACATATGCCCCAAGACAAGCAAAAACTTTTTGTGTTTGTGCACTGGTAAGTACTGATATCTGTTTTTGTAACACTCAGTGCTTTGTCTAACCAGTTTATTTAGTTTTCCAAAATAAAAACTATGTAAGTGTTTAATGTAAAATTGTTAAAAATTTTGTGTCTGCTAAAAAGAGAACATGGTGGGATTAGTGTAAGCACAGAGGAAAATGCCACATTCATAAATTTGACAGTGCAGGTCTTAACTTCCTTTCATGCCTATGGAATGCATCACACTGTGTAAATAAATAAGTCAAGTTAACAGCCACCAAGTCATTATCTGGGCCCCTGTTGTTCATATAATTTCATGACATTAGGATGAGGTCTGGCCTGAGATTAAATGGCTTGGTGACAACTGGAATCACTGGATATATGGAGGGCCCTGGTCTTATATTTCATTTCACTGAGCAGAGTACTGTAGTGGTGGTGGTCTGCCTGGAGATCGTCATAAATCTGCACAGTGACTGCAGATCGATCCTCCCTCTCATTTTTCACCCCACCTGGCCAATGGGAATGTGAAGCTGGCAAGGGCAGACATTGTAGATAGCTGGTTAGTCTGTTCTTTTTCCTGGTTCGCCACATACACACAGACAACACAGCCCTCATTTGTTGTGGTTCGGATAAAGTTTCGTAGGTGTTCTTTCAAAAGGTGATCAGACCACACCACAGGAAACCAAACCCTTAAAACAATGCTTGTGCTAGTGAAGCAAAATACTTTGAGATTAGCAACCTAATCTGCCTGCTTGAACAGCTAGTCCTCTGTCCTGTGAAAGTAACCTTAAACACTTCAACACATCTAATGAAATCTCTGGCTTCATTTATCTTTTCACCTGAGGCAAAGGGAATCTACTGGGAGAGTGGCTTTAGGATAATGCGGTCTCCTGTCATTAGTATCACCCATGTGGAAAGAATTTTCTTAATGAATTCTGATGGCTCAAGAAAGGCATTCCGTTTATTGAAACTCTCACCCCAGCCCTGGTTTATTCCCTTATTTAGAGAAAACCCCAACTGGCATTTTTGAGGACTAGCACCTCAGTGTCTGGAACACAAACATGGCATGTTTTTTTTTTTTTTTTTTGGTTGTTGTGAGCTCATTTAACACATGCCTGATTTCAGGTGAAAAGGGGACTGGCAAAATTACTGGGAAAAAGCTGTGCTATAAAGGCTCCACGTTTCACAGAGTTGTTAAGAACTTCATGATCCAGGGCGGCGACTTCACTGAAGGTAATCATGTTTGATGCACAATGTAACATAATGTGCTTTATCAGTTTGAATGAGTTCAGATACTTTACTTTTTAACATTTCTGCAAGATAAGTTTTTTCCACGAAGAATAGTGTTACAACAAGTTATTCAAGAAACAGTTACCAAAAACACAGTTTTCTGTGTTAAAATACAGGAGGTGGAAAATAGTATAGCCCATCTAAAAACAAAATGCAGAAATCATTTTTTTAAGTCTGAATGTTGATGAGTTACCAGCAGGAATATTTAGGGCAGTTAAACACCTACTCCTGTAGTTCTGTTCTGTCCTGTCTGACTTGACGGTTTGGTTCAAACTTCCCCTTGACCACAGTGCAGACCATACAGCCAGACTTGGTCTTGTTTCAGATGATCCTGAGCAGTGGTTTGGATCATTTACAGTGCGAAAACACTTATTGAGTAGTTGAGACTTCTGAACATATTGCAGGAACTTGCAGTAAAACAAATATCCGGGCTATGACAGTGTGACTACTTTGAGATACAAAATTAAGAGCAAATATGTGAATTAGTGACCATTTTCTCTTGGAATCACACTGAATTGGTACTTACTACAGGCTGCTGCAGCTTTTTGAAGGTACCACGCTGCTGTCGAAAGGTGTCACACTGCTGTCCCAGAGTAGAACCTTCCAGAAGCAGGCACCACACTGTGTAGTCTCTCTCAGTTCTGAACTGTCTGATTCTTAATTTTATTTCCAATCAGTCATAGTTTAGTTTTTATGGGTCAGCAACCCCTCATGAAGTTGTCATTTTTTTTTCACTTTCTGTGAATCTGAAAGTGTTCAAAATTCCAGTAACACTGGAATAAGGCCCTGTGATTTCCACCAGAAAATCCTACAATAATTTTGGGACATTTTGGAAACTCCCTTGGGAATGCTGTTCCCAATTTTTTGCCAACAGTTGCATCCCAGTGAGATACAGACTTTAGCAATCATTAGACATAAAACCAAAAAAGATGAAAAGAAACAGAGCTAAAATGTGTTCCACTGAATAGAGGAGGCAACAAAGTTTTTTTTTTTTTTTTTTTTTTTTAAAGCAAGGTCAGTCAAAGTCATGAAAAAGAAATCAAAATGATGAGGGATTTTTGAGAACAGAACAGTATTGCCTTTTTGAAGATGAATTAACTATGGCAGCAGTAAAGACACAGTTTGGTTTGTTCATTCATTTTTCTCCACTGAAATGGAAAAGGCTATACTTGTCAGTTTGAAATGGTGCACAATGATCTACAAACCATTAAAAGAGCAGCTATTGACACAACAGACAAATGTCTGCAGACTTCTTTAGGCACAAAATTGCAACATGAAAGAAAGCTACATGAAACTACTAAAATAACAAAAACATAAACCTTGTTTTTCAGACTTTGAGGGTTGGAAGTGCCCATAGTCTGACTTGAATATAAAGAGACTGGAGCTCTTGGTTGAAGTATTTTTATATCTCTGCAGGTAACGGAAGAGGAGGAGAGTCCATATATGGCGGCTACTTTGAAGGTAATGAGAATATTAAGTCATTTCATAAGCAGTCAGGATTGTTGATGTACATCTAAATACTTATGAGCCTCTACTTTAGCCTCCTTGCATGAACATAACATTGCATGTGTCTATTGTGGGAATCGTGGGTTTTCCTATGTATCACTCTGTTGACCTTCACTTTCCATTGTAAAGTGTCTTCTGTTTAGTAACAGTAGTGGGCTTTATGAAATCAGCATGGAGAGTAGGCATTCTCTTTATTGAAAGCTACAATCTTCCTGCCTAAAATTTTCAACATATTCTTTTATTTATAGAGTGGTCTTTTGCAAAATGAGAAGGTAAGAGATGTACACAGCTCAGTAACACCATGTCAACATTGTCCCACCACCTTCCTCAGTCAGTAAAAACGGTGCAAATGTTTGCATATGCAAATTTGTACTGACGCAATCTAATCGGTCGCTGTATTCACACTGTGTACTGTTAGACCCCGAAAGCCTGAAGCTTCTCAGTAGCATTACATGTCCGTCAGGTCATGCACACAGGTACATACCGGATACAGAGTCTCTTTACTCAGGACTCACTCTGCCAACATGATATTGTAGACTGTCAACATGTATACTATGTGTTTGAAGTAACATCTAGGAGCAAAGAGGTAGAGCTGGGTGGCACAGCCATAAATGTTATCACAATAAACATTATCATGTCTGTGAATGTTGATAATTATGATGTTAAAGGACAATTTTTCTGTTCTTTAGTTTAAAAGCTGGTCCTAAGTGAGAGGTGAAGAAACTGGATGTATATTTATGGTTTGAATTATTAGTGAAAGATGAAAAAAGATGAATATACTGTAAAAGATACAAAAAGACAAAAGTAACATAATGCATGAAACAGCTGAAAAGAACATAACGCCATGTCATTTTTTTATTTCTGATGACTATTGTACATTTTACAACTGTTTGTTCATTTTATTGATTGTTTTGTTAAATATTTATTCATTTTCTTGATTTAGTGTTTTATTGGTTCATTTTGATTTATGATTAAATCAACATGCAATAAACACAGAAATGACAATGCAAAAATGTAGCACTCATTTTATGTATTTTGATGTACTACCATTAAAGACAACATTACATCAAAATAAATAAAATGAGTGCAATTTGAATTTTGTTTAACAAGATGAAAACACTAACAATTTGAATGCGAGTTTGTTCGATGATGAAAACACAATATGCACTAAAGACAAAAGAAACATATCACAATCAATATTGTTATTGTGACATGAAAATATGGCACTATATTACTAATTATTGTCGCCCAGCCCTACATGTCAGTTTTTGAAATGGGACTACCTCAAATGAGCGATTAAAATCTTGCACTCTACTGCTGAAATCACAAACTTCTTACACTTTCTATAGCCTACTGACTGTCTAAAAGCACCATTTCTTCCATATCTCTGTAGAAAGGCAGGTTGTTGAGGTTTAATGACTTAAAATGATGATCCTTTCTCTTGTTTATCCCTCAATATTTCCATTATCACTAATAGAAGGACAGATTCTGAGACTTCGATCCATGTTTTTCTGCTTCCAACAGATGAAAACTTCACCCTCAAACATGATAAAGCCTTCCTTCTCTCGATGGCCAATCGCGGGAAGAACACAAACGGTTCACAGTTTTTCATGTGAGTCATATTTACTAAATTATTTCACTTAGTGCCTATGGTTAATAAGCATACCACTTAATTAATGTATCAACTGCAGTATTATTTTGTTCAGTTTTTTCTTTGTTCCTTTTTTCTGTTTTGAAACTGTAGCGTAGCTTTTGCCATTAAGTGTCATGGTCAATAATCCCCTCTCTGTGTGCAGTTGATGTTCAAAGTGCAGAGAAACATGGATTCATTCTTTTATTTTTTTTTACCTACAAATGTGTTACATTTTTTTCTCTTGCCGTTTTTGTGTAAAATTTGCAGAAACTCTAGCATCCTGCTCTTCCAAGGTAATGTGTCTCCAAGGCTGTGTTTCTCTCTCCTGACTGTATTTATCATGTAGTAGTCTGTATTATCAATCCCTTTGCAGAGTACATTGTATAAATATGTTAAAACAATTTTCATCATTGGCTCGAGGTGTGATTTTAAACAGCTTTACATGCTTGAAATAGCTGTCAGTGTAAGTTAGAAGTGTCCTTAAGAGCTGAGGTCAGACATGATGAAGAAAAGCTCTAGACTGTTTTATTGTGAATAAGTGAGTTGTGATTGGAAATGAAATGAACACTGTCACAAATGTAGCATCTTTTGACATTTTTCCAATGGTAAAACTCATGGTTTGTTAAAGGTAGTTTTCTAATCTAATCCTTCTCCTGTTTTTTCTCCTTTTTTATGAACTCACCACTGCCATTGAACGACCTTCCCCATCATTGCTGATTTTTCTACAAACAGCACAACCAAGATGGCACCTCATCTTGACGGGTAGGCTTTGACTAAAACCTACTTTTTACTGTCATGTCAGAAGAAGCACAAAATTGTTGATTTGTCTTCCAACATTTTCTTTCGTCAAGTAAGAAACTTCTTTACTCTGCACAGAGTCCATGTCGTGTTTGGATCAGTCATCTCTGGATTTGAAGTGATAAAGAAGATCGAGGGGATAAAGACTGATTCAGCGAGCAGACCTTATGCTGATGTGAGAGTTGTTGACTGTGGACAGCTGATCACCAAATCTGCCAATGATGGCAAGTTGTTTCACCCATTTTTTATTTTCATTTTGTCTTTTGCTTGTCTTGTAAACTGTTAAAACTTGTTTCCTCTTCCTCAATCACTAACAAAGTGAGAGAGTGGTATTGGTGAAGCAAGCAACACAGTATGAGAGATGGAAGATGCATTATTTTTTTCAAACAAACAGAAATGTGAGAGAACTCTGAGATAACTTTGCATCAGTAGTATTCCAATGCGGAAACAGGAAATATGATACCCCAAATAAATTGCATTTATTTAAATTCATAATGATCCAGAATATGAATATTCTGTCAAAACCTGCGGTCATTTCCATTGCCTTTCAGTTGACCAAGAATTTTTGGGAAATTCTCTGTTGAAGACAGATGATCTAAAATCTCCTCACTGTGTGATAAAATTCTGTAACATGAGCAAATTTTAAGTGTCTTACATATGAGTTTTCCATCCTCAGTACTTCAAGGTAAGGGGAAAAGGACATCCCATTCTGCTGACTCATCCCTCAATTCCCACGACTCATCCTCTCAGTTTTCCTCTTCAGTAGAATCTGAAAGTGAATCTGGTGAAAAGCACAAGCATCGCAAACACAAGAAACGTGATAAAAGTAAACGAGGCAAAAAGAAAAAAAAGGAATCTAAAAAGGAGAAGCGCACTAATGTGCTGCACAGAAAAAGGTAATTTTTTAAAAATTTATTTGCATATATAATTACATACGTGCACATCTGATGTATGCTATAATAGTCCTGTTTATTTTATCACGCTAAGAATGGAGCAAGTAATCAAAGTGACTGCAGGTGAGGGGAAGACTTAGGTTTTTGCATCACAAAATATTGCTTTGCATTGTATGTGTTGATGTTCCTTCAGCCCTGTGGGAGGAGATGTGCTGGAGGGAGACAATGACACAGAGGGAGAAAAGGAGCAAAGTGTAAAGAGAGAGAAGCCTGTGGTTCGGCCAGAGGAGATCCCACCTGTGCCTGAGAATCGCTTCCTGCTGCGACGGGACATGCCATCTCAGGAAGTCAAAGCAGAAATGTTCATAAATATTCTTAAATGTTCATAAATACATAAATATTCTTTTCTAATATTTTTGGCACGCTTCGTTTAATGACTTGCTTTAAGTGATTGATTTTTTTTTTTTTCAGAGTTGAAAAAGATGAACCAGGCGTCTCAGCTGATCAGAAACCAGCAGTTTCTAAGTCAGGACGGAAGATCAAAGGCAGAGGAACAATGGTATGCTCATTAGGGCACTCACTATTTTAACATATTTAATTAAAGCACCAGGAGATGAAAACACAGGGAAATCACTAGAATTTAATTAACTGAACTAAATTGAATTATACACCTTCCTTCTGCAGTTCTGTTGGTCCAAATCAAAAAATAAACAACAATATTTATGAACCTGACACTGTGTTAAAACACCATTACAGAGTGGAACCACTTCTGCCAGCTTGTGTGTTCAGCCAGCAAATAAACCTCCTGAGTCACAGCCTAGGAAATCTGAACAGGAATTGGTCATTACAGCTGTCACTCCTCTTTTTGGAAAGCTTGACAGCTGGCCTAAAAACAACTGTGACCCATAGATTTTCTACCACCTCGAAATTGTGACAGAATTATTTAATTTTAGACAAATTGATTTACAGTGTCCTTAAAGAATTATGGAATTTTTGCTTAGTAACACCAAAAGCGTATTTATTTAATTGGCTTTTTCTGTTCTTTTCATGCCACTTGTGTAATATAAGCCTACAGATGATTAATTTACACACATGCTATATATACCATATAAAATTTATTTTGCTTTACTTTGCAGAGATATCACACTCCCACCAGGTCTAAATCCCGCTCTGCATCTGTGGAGGAGCGTGGTAGCAGTGAAACGCCCCCACACTGGAAAGAAGAGATGAAGAGAACCAAAGTTTATCAACCTCCGAGCTTAGAGCGATGGAGCAAAGGAGACAAGTATGAAATAACATTTTATGTTGGTGTTTTTTGTGCTTTTTTTTTTTTCTTTTTGCTTCATGCATCTTTTTACTTAGCAGATTGAATGACCATTCTTCAAGCAGATGGGACGACAAGAGTGATTCTGCATGGTCCAATTCTGCAGAACACACTTCAGACCACAGCTCTGAGAGGTCAACCATCCGGCAGAAACATAAAAAGGAGAAGAAGAAAGCAAAACGCAAGAAGAAGGCCAAAAAACGTAAACATGTTAAGAAGAAGAGCTCCAAAACCAAACTTCAAGAGCCTTATGCATCAGAGGATGAGAGATCTGTGTCTTCAGGAAGGAGGTCCATGTCCAGAAAATCCCGTTCCCTCTCCCGTTCCTCGTCAAGTCAGCGGCATTCATCAGCCACAAGGAGGAGACGATCCTCTCAGTCTGTTCGAGACTCACGATCCTACTCAAGATCCTACACATCACTCAGTCACTCCAGATCTCGTGGAAGATCCAGGTCTTACTCAAGATCCAGGAGCTTTTCTAGGTCTCGAAGCCGTTCATTCACTAGATCTAGATCTCGGTCCTACTCTCAGTCAAGGTCAAGGTCCAGATCAAGATCCAGGTACAGATCCAGGTCTTTGACACCACGCAGAAAGAGGAGTTTGTCAAGATCCTCAAGAAAGAGGAAGGCCAGTAAATCCAAATCGGCCACCAAAAACCCCATGCCTGAGAAGCTTCCAGAGAGCAAAGTGACCCCTCTTACCAGAGTCCCTGCAATCCCCGCCCCTGAAAGTGTTCCTGTGATCCCTCTTAGTGACAGTCCTCCACCCTCACGCTGGAAGCCTGGACAAAAGCCGTGGAAGCCCTCCTACATCCACATTCAGGAAATCAAAGCTAAAGTTGCTCTCACTACACTTGGCTCAAGTGGACAAGCAGGTGATGGTGTTACGGAAAAAGCTCAATCATCCATTACCCCAAAATGTCTGCAAAGTGACGCAGAGGGTGAATATAAGCACTCTGCAAAAGCACACAAACGTGCACGGCGATCACGCAGTCGTTCATCCAGGAGCAGGTCCTACAGCCACTCCTATAGTCGTTCAAGGAGTAGAAGCTATAGTAGGTCCAGGTCTAGATCCCTTCACCGAGATGATAGCAGATCATCTTCCTACAGCAGGTCAAACTCTGACAAGTCACACAAACTAAGTAGCAACATGAAGGAGCCATTAGACAAAGAATGGAAGGACTACTACCGTTCTCTGAATAGGGTAAAAAATGTGGATAAGTTAATTTCTGTTGCTGCTACTACCTCAGGATCAAAGAATAAAACTGGTAGTGAGGGGAGTCCGGATATCACTGTTTCTTTGGAGAAAACAAAAGAGAAGGGCAGTTCACAGGATGAGATGAAACATCACAGTCTGAAGACAGGTGATAATGTCAATAGCAGGTCTGAGTGGGACAGTGACAGTGACAAAGTAAGCCAAAGCAACAGCACCACTCTTCCCAAAAAGCAGAAACCTACCGCTCAGTCCTGTGAATTGATGAACAAAAAGTCATCCCTTACCGGCTGGAATTCTGAAAGTGACTCAGAAAACATAAATGCCAGGATATCAGCCACATCTGACAAGGAGGAGGGGGAGGCTAGTTCTGAGTCCGAGGACGAAGCTCTTAAGTCTATAAAAAAGTCGTCAGAGGCAGTGATCTCTCTTGAACAGAAGACTAGTGCTGCTCTGTCCTCTCACTCCGATGAAAGAACCACAGAGGCAGAGAAGCACAAGAGTAAGAAAAAAGCAAAACGTAAACATAAACACAAGAGGAGAGGTGATAGCAAAACTGGTTCCGGCCACAGCAAAGACAAAGCCAAGAGATCTAAAAGGAAACATCAGAAACTGAAGGAGACTTTCCACTGGCAGCCACCCTTAGAGTTTGGAGACGAAGATGATGATGATGAATCCAAGAAAGAGAAACACAGTCCTGGTCAAGTCAGAGAGAGACCTGAAAGATCCCCAGTTGTAGAAAATAAAAAGGACCAAAGTTTTGCCTCTTTGAGTAAGAATCCTGAAATAGATGTCAATAAAAGCTCAAAGCAAACAGATCCTCAGTGTTTGACATCAAAGAAGAATGAAACAAACGGCTCACCTGATAACAGAGAGCAACAGTCATTAGATGATATGGACATTTGTACCCCAGAGCATGATACTGTAACACTCGTTGAGTCTGCAGTAGCAGAAGATGTGACAAAATATTCTGATGAATCTACCTCTAAGTCTTCTGATATGGCAAATAAAGAAACATTACCTCAGCTTCAGAGCACAGAACAGTGTGCACCGGTTAGCGCCACCTCATCAGCTGGTGGACTGCAAGATGAAGAAGCTAAATCGGTTGGTGCTGTAATAAATTTAAAATGGAAGCCTTTGAAAGGAATGTCCGCTGTTCAAAATGTGAATATGCCACTTCTTACCACAAAAAATGCCCAGATTCAAGAGAACCAGAACCCCAACACACAGGGAGTAAGAATGGAGATCAAAAGTAAAAGCCGCGTTCGACCGGGATCTCTGTTCGATGAGGTCCGTAAAACTGCACGGCTCAACCAGCGGCCGAGGAACCAGGAGAGCTCCAGTGATGAAAAATCTCCCTCTGTGGGGAAAACCAGAGATGCAACACGTCCACACACCCCAAAGCAGTCCAGGTCCGTGTCCAGGAAGTCTCGGTCTGCCTCTGCCCACCGGTCCCGATCCAGAGGGTGGTCCCATTCCTACAGCAGGTCCAAAAGTAGATCCCGCAGCTCCAGCTACTCCTCCAGGTCAGGATAAATAATTCTGATTAAGTGCATCAGGGCCCTATCAGTAAATCCTTGTAAATGCTGGCAAGGCTTTTTGGCCATAGATCAAGATTGTTGTGAAGTGATAAACATGATAGATATGAAACATTTAGTCAGGCGCTAAATCTGTCTGATACAAAACCGTTGTTTTATCTCTGCGAAAATAAAATTTATAACAGCACTTATTTATTTTAGGAGCCGCAGCAGGAGTCGAAGGAGACGTGGAAGAGGACGGTCACGCTCCCGTAGCAGCACGTATCGTAGTTACAGGAGTCACAGGTACATAATGAAAGTCTGACTGAAGATGATTTAATCTGCTTCCCTCAGGGATCCATTAGGTGGATCCCTGAGGGAAAGCTACAGGCAAAAGGAATACAATGTATGTGACATCATTACACATGTAGCCTTGAGTGTGTGTCACATGTTCTGTCTCACGCATTTTTCCCTCTCACTTTAGTCGAACCTACAGTAGAAGTAATTCCAGGAGCGGCTCGTATAATCGCCACAGGAGATCCAGGTATTTATACCTCCTCAGTAAATTCACTCAGATAAAAAAGCTGTTTCAATCAATGATCAGATATAAATAGAGGTATAAATGTACTGTAAACTACCTGTCCAAAAAAAAAAAATCTCACACTATTGTTTTATTAGACCAACTTTACCATTAATTACAACATGCATTTGTTATGGCATAGAGATTCAAAGCTCTGTGTAGAGCGGTTAACTCACTATTTGAACCTCAAGATGGAAAAGGAAAGAAGAAATGAGAAGTTCCTCGCTGCATCAGTCAGGGTTGTATGATTTGTTGCAGCTGAAAAAAATTTACTGCAGTAATTATCCAGTGGAATGATTTACCGTAATATTCACACTACAAGCCGCGGCTTTTTTCACACATTGCCGACCCTGCGGCTTATACAACGATGCGGCC
>JAQQAE010003035.1:0-21005 GCA_029823295.1 Pseudamia nigra | reverse complement strand
GTGTGCTCTATTATTATATTATATTTATTCTCTGTGTCAACACTGTATGCTGCTGTTACAAAGGAATTTCCCCAGTGGGATAAATAACGTTTATCTTATCTTAAATTGATCAAACCTTGAAAATAATTACAGTCATTAAATTATAGCACAAAAATGAGAACAAATACAAAGAAAAATAAATCAAATGTTTAATAATAATAATTATTATTATTATGTGAGTAACCTCTCTGTACAAGTCATTCCAAATTTTTGGTGCCTAAAGTGACTAAAATACGATTCTACTTTGGTAGAAACATTTGGCACTTGTAAAATAGTACTACAATTTGCACATACAAGAGAAGGTAAAAAAAAGAAAGTGCGAAAAAATAAATGTCTGTCAGGTTGTACAGTGAGACAGGGGCCACCTAAATATATACAGTATACGTCTGTATCGGTGCCATGGTAAGAACAAAAACACAAAAACAGACTCGGTAGCATTATCAAGGTGGCAGGCAAGATTTCTGGGAGAAGGCAAGATCAGCTTAGTGACCTGTACAACAGACAGGTGTTGAGGAAGGCATCCTCTATTTTACAGAGTTTGATCTTCTTTCCTCAGGCCAGTGGTATAAAGCACGTTCGTGAAGACTAAGAGGCAAAGAGTCTCCTTTGTTCCCACTGCTGTGTATCTGTTAAATGGAGGTTCTTTTTTATCTTAATTTCCTGCTGCATTTTTGACTTGACTACATGTTGACTTTAACTCTAGATTATTAAGATTCAATAAATTTATATTCTTTTATGTTGTATCTGTTAATCTGAGGTTCTTTTCAGTTTTTTAATATCTTGCTGCTCCTAGTACTTTTGCACTTTTACAACATGCTGAGTTTATTTATCAGAGCTCATTTTTGTGTCTTTGTTCATCTATGTGTAAATGTTTGTAATATCTGTGTGTGGATGTGCTGTTGGCTGCAAACCAATTTCCCTCTGGGGACAATAAAGATACCTTTGACCATTGAAAATTACAAGTATTAGAATGTGTGGCTTAAAAGTTGTAGCTGAAGCAAGCACATAAAATTAACATCTATAAGTGATAAGAAGGGTGTCTCAATTAGCATCTTTATACAGTGCTGAGGGAAATGTGCTGTATTCATTTAAAGGATGTGCATTTTAGCTCTAATTCTAACTCAGAAAAACATTGCTGAAGGACTTTGTGCATCAGCAAAAAGACGAATTCCAACCAACAAGAAACAATATAGAAAAATTAACAAAACAGGACCCAGTACTGAGCCTTGTGGAACACCTCTTGCAATTTGTACTGGTCAAATTTAGTGTTTCCAAGAGCCACACACACTTTGTCCACAATGTCACTCTTTATAAGCATGAAATACAACACTGAAGCAATTTTAAAAGCACTGTGTGATCAATAAAAAAAACTGTACGGTGCTATGCTTAGAACAGAATGTACTATGAGAAACTATATAAACTGACAGTGTACTAGCACTTCTAGACTTTTGTTTATAATAATTTAGACATCGGCTTACCATGTCAATCCCAGATTTAAAGAGGTTGTATACTGTCAGTCGTCTTCCAAACCCCGGGTAGGGCACCAGTTAAATCAGAGGAATGGTTGTATGCATGCTATGAGTTTTTTTAAAAAATACAGATCCAAAAATCAAGTGACTCATTAAATATGTTCATCCTGTGCTTGCATGTGTTTGGTATGCTGGATCATCAGTCACACAACTATACACTTATTTGAAATGTACCCTTTCACTTGATATTATTAAAATCACATCCATAATTTAATATTATCTCCTTTCACGTTTGCCACAGCAAAAATCTAAATTGTATCTTGTTACTCTCCTTTTTCCTCCTTTCCTTTCCTTTCCTTTCCTTTCCTCGAGTCTGTCTGCCGTTTGCGACCACCAATCCAAGATAATCACCCTAAAGCTAGATTCTCTATTAAATCCGTAACACTATTTCACAGCCACAGAGCAATACATGGCATTATGCATACAAACCATTCCAACTCGAAATTATTCTTCAACAGCCCTGTTAGGAAGATTACAGCTCAAACACACAGACACACACAGTTGTGTACGTACACAGTACAGTATCAAATGTACACCATGGATACATCATCACAGTGAGGGCAATTCATGAAACACACACATTGTTAGACAAAAGAATATACACATGCTCATTTCAGTTGCCCTTGGTTATAAAATGATCTTATTGCTGACAATCCATTGAATAGATGGTGCACTTTTACAGTTAAGTTATTGCTTTAGAGACAAAAATGGCACAAGTAAAATAATCTTTCTCATTCCTATAGAAGGTTAAAAGCCCTCTAAAAATCCAACTGGAGGTGAAACATCGGTGTCAAAATAATGAATAATGGTATGCTTACGAATGTCTTTTAACAGTGTCAGACACTAGGACAATTGCTTATATGCTCAGTAATTTATTTCTGACTTGTCCCCTATATATTTTTTACAATGTTACCTCGGCAAGAGCTCTTCTCAGTTACTACTTAAACCACTGACTCAAATTGAAAGTGAAATTGAACAAAGCTCAGATGTCTTACATGGTCACATACATTTTGTTACCACTTACATAAAACCAGTCAATGTCATGTGGTAGATTAGAAAAATGGCAAAAAGTGCATGCAGGAAAAAAACAAGAGAACGACTAGCTTAATAAAATGTCATTAAGCCATCAAGAGATACAGACATGCCACCTACGTAGACAGTGAGCACTGCCTGCTGTTGCTATACTAATCTCATTTTGTGTCAGTTAGGATTACAATGATCAGGTCCCAAAGCTTAAATCGTTTCTGAATACCTGAGATGGCAAACATTACGGCGAGGATACAGTTTCTTAACAGCAATCTAACCAATAGTCTGGAGATAAGAGTGTGTTTCAACCACAAGAAACATGGACTTCATCTTGGCATACAAATACTTAATTAGACAGAATTAAACTCAGCAAATTTGAAATGAACACCCAGTCTAAATGGCAGAGCTATCAAATGACAAGAAGCTCTGGAACAGTTTGAGTTAACTCTGCAGGCAAAAATGCAATTCAACACAAACTCTGGATGCCTTATTTTTTTGAACCAGCTGCAGTGGACTTGAAATAAGTATCTCAAATGACCCGTATTCATTGTTTTATATCTTATATATGTAGCTCTCAATGAAACATAAGCAGTCATTTTACACTTTATTTTAGAACATACTTTATTTCTTAGATAAGGCCAGGCTATTTCATCTTATTTGTTATTTTCCAAAATAGCGACCCATTTTCCTGTGCATGGTAAAATTCCGCAGAAGAAGGACACAGAGTCATATTGTAATTCTACTATTTTTACTTTCAACAAGAGCCATTAGAGGACGAGATATCCCCCGGGCCCCCACAAAATCAAAAAGTGGTACTTGTTACTGATGTTAACCTGGTTTCATTGACTTTTCCCATTGACAGTTGACAAGTTTATTGAGTACTTTACAAGTAGTTTAGTGGAAAAAAAAATACTTTTTCCACTAAACTACTACTAGTTTGGTGGAATATACTTTTGTTGAAAAATACCTTTCAACTCTGCTTCATTATTGTTTTCCAGAAAAATATAATGACAAATGGCAAAATGGCCAAAGACACCATTTGTATATACACTGAACAAAAATATAAATGCAACATGTTTTTTCCTCCACAAGGATGTTGCGGCTTCACAGCTTTGTCTCTCCATAGTCTGTTCAGAACTGCTGAAGAATCTCTGTAGCTTGACATTGGCAGACGTGGAATGTTTTTCACTAATTTTGCTACTTTACTCTTATTCTACAACAGGGGTCTCAAACCTGTGCCATGGCGGGCCAAGACCCTGAAGGATTTCTATCCAACCAGTCACTAAAGCAGGTGATTTCACTGATCAGCAATCGAGGGGGAGGAACTAACCAGAAAAATCTGCTGGTTGGAAACTGGTTGGAGAGAAATCCTGCAGGATCTCAGCCCTGCAGAGCAAGCGTTTGAGACCCCTGCTTTAGAAGAACAAAGTTAAATTTGATGAGGTAGTGGCCATTGTGGCCATATCCCATGAGACAGGTAATGAAGCCCACTGAGTGTGGTCACATAAAAAGCACTGATATTTCACTCTTTGTGCCAAAAGCTGCAACTTTCTTAGCTTGTAAAATTGTGTTCTTAAACGAAAATGGCTCCACTTCAGCACATGACTGACAAACTGCATGAAGTTTTTTGAAAAAATATTGCAACATTTTCCTATTCAGGTCCGGAAACTTAACTTAGGATTTCTTTTGGCATCCCCTCATGGTTTTCGGTTGCTGCATAGCAAAACGTATCATCTCAACATATGAAATTTGAATTTAACAAGTTTGATATAGAAATATTACATTTCCAATTAAACTAGTTGGAACCAAAATGATAATATCCAGGTGGACAGACACAGACATCCTGATAAGTATATGCCCCTGCATTATATTCTATTAAAATGTGAACAAATGAATAAAGGTCGTAACTTCTTAAAGACAGATCAGACTCTAACCTTGAGGCACTTGGCACTGGCCTGATGAATATTAATGAGTGTGGATTACATGCCATGCCATCTGTTGTAAAGGTTAAGATCATCTAACAGGGTTTGTTTCAAGTCACTAACAGGTGAATTCTACATGTAGAGTATGTACCTGTTACATAAGGGTTTAAAACTATGAGGGAGTACAAAAAAGTGAGAATTATCTGTACTTTACCATTGGGACTCTCTTCATCGATGGCAATGATGGTAGCAGGAGGACCCGACCGAGAAAGTTTACATTCTGGGAGAGAGAGAAACAGGAAATAGTCAAATTAATACTGACATATTCTGGCTTTATACCTTTTTGTACGGATTTTAGAAAATGCTTATTGATGTAAAAAATAGATTTTGCTTAAGTACTTATTCAGTGTTATAATTGAATAAGCATAAGGATTAAAGTTGCTTTCATTTTGTCTTTATTGAAATAAAGTTTGACTGGTCATGTTTGACTTAGAGCAGTAAACAGACAGATACTCAAGGGACAGAGCTAAGGAACTGCATAATTGAACTAAAATTGAAAGATAGGTCAGGAGGAGAAAAGACAAATACGTAATGATGCAGAGAAACTAACAGCCATCTGTACAAGGTTAACTGGATCAAACAAGGAAGGAACAGTGAGCAGTTCTTACCCTCATACTGCCAGTCTGTAGTTAGAAACAACCATGTTCCACCAGGAAGAAGGACAAAGATATGGAAGGCAGCATTCAAGGCAGGACAGGAAGAAGGAAGAATAAAGAAAAAAATCTTAAAAAGGTAAGAATAAACCTTCAGAGCAAAGAAAAACAACAAAAGAACCAGCACGCAAAACATAGTGGGTTTGAAGTTTGGCAGATGAGCGAGTATAGAGTACAAAAGGCAAGTGAAACGTGTGCTTTGAGGTGTGAATTTGCAAATGCAGTTCACAAATACAACTTATTTTTGGCTTTAATTCTTCACAACATATCATATCATACTTACACTAACTCTCTTACTCTGAGGCAAAATTGTTATAAATTCAAGATTCTCTGTTATCCTTCTCTCCTTGCCAGGATACGTCAAAACATAAACACTTATAATAAACCAGGCAGGACAACATCACTGTACAGCTCTGGAGGATACTCTAGAAAATTCCCATGGGGATGCTGGAAGACACTTATCTACTCACCTAGAAAACAGGCTTCTTGGAACAATGATCACACTTTCTTTCCCATTCTTTCCTTCTCCCTTCCTGATTAAGCATTACAACCATGTGACATCATAGATCATCTCAGGATTTAAAGGGTTTTGTTGCTTGGTATTTGATATGGGAGACATATTGAATTTTCTCAAATATAGATTAAACTGTCTTAGGGCCCTGAATTATCTTATCTTTCTATGATGAGAAGGAGGCAAAGATTGCTGTCTGATGAAATAAAGGAGTGCTGAGTTCTAGTAGACTCAAATAAAGCCAAATAGAAGAAATCATATCACAGTTGTAATGTTAATATTTAAAGCACTTCTCAACTTAAAAGTGAGCACTTTTCAATGTTTGCACTCTGTAATCTTTAATGATGTCTGCACAGTTGCATAGTTTGAGAATTTTCTCACATCTACAGAGAAGATAAAGTTTCATTGTATTCACTTTAGACTGTATAAAAGACAAGGATGAAGCTACCATGAAGTGAAGTAGTGGTTTTGGAACTGCTGTTGTGAAGCTCAGAGCATATTTTTTTAGGCACTGCCAACTAGACACTTGGATAAAACGACAGACTTTGGAAAGTCAAAGGGGTCACGGATGAGGTAATGCTGAACATCACAGTAAAACATTAAACTGCTATAAACTTTTACATGACAAAACTAAAAAGCACTTAGAGCGTGGCAGGCAGCTCGGTTTCTCTTCGTAGTGGGATACAACCATGAAAACAAATTATTAAGTTATACAAATGGTTAGTTTTTATGTTATTTTGTTATTAGTTCAATAGTTATTCACAAAAAATAGTATTTCCATAATGGCTGTTTTCATCTAGATCTAGCTCTGTAAATGTTGAAGATACGTCAAATCTGTGGGCACATCACTGAATCAGCAGACTTTCCATTACAATTTGGTACCAGTTACATGTCTATAGCTTTATTGCTACCTTACAGTAGCTATATTTCCTCAACCCCTGTAAATATAAGCATTTTGGATCACTCTATCTGGAATATTGTCCATATTTGGATCAAAATTTGTGGTTTGACAATCTATTACAGTATTATCTTATGTTTTTGGGCTAAATTTTACAAGGACAAATGTTGAATTTGGCCCAATCTAACAATAATAAAGAGTCCCTTAAAAATCTTCTGGATGTTAATCCGGATCACTCCCAGAATCTGGGATTGGTCCACTATCCTTGACTCAAGAACTTCGTTCAGCTGATAGCATTTAGTGACAGATTTTCAGTTCAGTGACCTTAGTGTGCACTAACATTTGGGACAATTGGTCCGAGCCTTGCGAAAATGCCATTGTCCCCCCTTCCTACTCCCCTACTGGTCTGCACTCCTACAGTCCCAGCTCCAAGATCACTGACTTACATATAGTATACACTTGTACATAGGAGACCACATCAAAACTAACACCTATACAACTTTATTGACTTTATACAGCCTTCTACTGGATTTCTCCATTATGCAAAGTGGCACTTCTCAGTTTAGTCACACTGCTCACATACAGACGTATATTAGATCTATGTATCAGGTCTACACACTGAAGTCATGAATTAGCAACTGTTCTGTGCCCACATCTTACCTTGAGAGCGAGTGAACAGTTGTGCCAACTTTTGCCAAGGTTTCAGGAAATGCTGCATTATTTATTCACACACAAGATTGGAGTAACGTTGACCTTTGGCCAAGAAGTCATTTTCAATTCACCCCTATGTTGAAGTGAAAACTTGCACCGCAGATTGAGACATTGCAGTCTGTTTCTGAAATATTGCATTTTCAATGTGATCAAGACCAACTCAAGGGGGGAAAGAAGATTTGGTGAATTGGCCTGGAGAAAGATCCCCCGTTATAATCTAAATGGCCTCAAATGGTTGGCTGGTTTGTTGCATTTAATGGGAAGCGCTGGTGAGTGGGCTACTTCATGAACTGGTTTTATGTGCAGGATTGTTGTGGGTCAGTCCTTTAGTGTGTACATCACCAGTTTCCCCTCTTGTGTGCCAGAGGGCTTAAAGTGCCTATTATTACTCTTGCCCTTATGAGTCTTTTTCTTCTTCTGATTATGACTTGTGATTCTAGCAGTCTGATAAGTAACATTCTAGTGTCTAGGTACAACATTTACTCTGTTATTTACTTGATTCATAGATGCTGTAGACGCGGAGTTGATTTTTATATGTTGGATATAAGGCCATTTATTGTACAATAAAATCATCAGGGTTTATGCAGACTGTGTAGGAGGCCATTTTCTGAGACATGGTGTCAATTTTTGCTGAACACTACAGCTTTCTTCTGTCTTGTTGTGTGCTACAGGCTTAATTTTAATGTCAGCTCTCGCCTTTACACCAAATAAGGGTGCTCTGGGCAGATTACTGCACCAAAACATTCCTCTTTTCAGCGGTCAATTTAGCACCACAATGAAACAGACAACTCCAGTGCTCTTTCCTGCTGTTTTTCTGTTTCAGCACTTGGATTATACAAGTGCTAAGCATGGTTATAATAGCATTCTTTGCTGTATCTGTATAAAACTGAGTTAGTTATGGCATATGCAGCTGCAAATGATCAGCAATAGCTACAGTCCTGATTCTGCTTAAAAGACTAATGTCAAGTACATGGTTCAAACTATATGTTATGGGAAAGATAATGGGCTGTATTTTGCTTCTAAATGGCTGGCAAGCATACACATATTTTTATCAGTAGAGTCAAATAAAATAAATGTTAATGAAAGGTTTTAAATTTGGTACTTACGGTAGTTACTCTATGTATATGGCTCTTATCAGTTAGTTTACCAGTGCAAAAATGTTGAAATAAATGTTTGAATATAATTTCAGCTAAGAGGCACCCTGTATGACAAACCAAGGAGGAAACAGCAGTAAATAAATTGCCGTAAGTCACAAACATTTTATTTGATTTAAATTCATGATAATCATATTATATTTAATATATTTTCTTCAGTTGTATGTAGTTATAAATTGGGTATACCTCTAGAATACAATGACGAATCATATTGTGTAAAGAATAATGTCCTAGAAAATGCATACGTCTAAAAACTACCTTGTCACAGGTTGTTTTTTTGCTGCTTCAAAGCCGCCACAAAAATGTCTGGATTTAAATGCAAAGGAAGATTCGTTATCTGCTGATGAAACTGTTAGAGTTGACAGCACTGCCTCTGTGACTAATGCTGGAATCCATGTGTAGTTCATGAAACTGTTTTTTTTTTTTTTTTTTTTTGAATTACTTGTACTTCCTTTTGACAATGATGCCAGTGATGTGGGAGTGCCAGTGATTCTTTTGCTAGTTCCTCTTGGCTTAAAATAGGAGCTGGCCAATGTCAACAAGCACCACTTTTAAAGTGTCACATCATAAATGTAAATTGCCCCAGATGTTGACAAATTCTACAGCACAGTTGGAAAGAACACATAGAAGCAATCCACAGTTTCATTTTATTGAAGCAATTCTACTCTTCCATTACGATTCTACATGTGGTTTTTGTAGGAAACAGTAAGTTTGACTGATGTCTCTCATCCAATGATTTTGTTATAGTCAGTACAGAGGAACTAGTCTTCAACTCCATATCTTTGGCTTGTTGTCGGTGGTTCTGTTGGGTTTACTCTCTGTATAGTCATGAGGTTTCGGCCTCGAATTGTGAAGTGACTAGAGATAATCGGTGATTATGATTGGCGCTATACAAATAAAGATTGAATTGAATTGAATTGAATTGAATATAGCAACTCAATTCAAGATATGAATACTAAGTGCTAACAGCACTGGAAATGTCACTATGATTATCATATAGCCCGCATCGTGAGCTCTTCAACTACAATAAACAAGTTTCTCACCTTAGCTGCACCCACAGGTAACAATGTAGACAACGATGGCATAAATGCACAGACAGGAACTCAGCAGCATGAACCATCAGAGACTTAAGTTTTATTCAAGTAGCTGAGTATCAAGAGTCTAACTCCTGCCCCTTTCAGTTTTAACCCATGGGACCCAACTGTAGAAACAAACATGCATTACAATCAGATAATTTTTTTTAATCTCAATTGAGTTATGTAATTTACACATATGTTTGTCAAATAAAAGTAACTTTGAAAGTCAAAAGCACCAGTTTGTTGTAAAACTGTTACTATGAAAATACAGTATGTAACTATAAAGACTACAAACAGGAAGTCATGTTCGTGATGTCATCTTAACTTTGTCTGTCCACAATCTGTTCAGAGGTGCTAAAGTGTCTGCTGTGTAACATGTGCAGACCTTGATTAATTATCAGCTCTTTGGCTACTTTATCCTCAAAGGATGAGGTACTGTAAAATTTACCTACGTAGCAGCAATTTTGGTGTTGGTCACACATACCTTGTGAAAAATGAAGCCCACTGAGCCATTACATACAAAACTAAGTGATATTTGAGAATTTTGTGACACACAGCGACTTCAACAAACACTGTGTAATTGCTGTCAGAAAATGATGTCTCATGCAATTAAGAAGGCCATTTCCTGATTTTTGATGCAAAATTTTATTCTGTTTAATTAATCAATGGTGTTTTTTTTTTCTAATGAATGTAAGGTCTGTTTTTGTGAACCTTTATGCAACTGCTTTACTGGACATCTTGAATCCTTGATCACCTTCCCATCATATCAATCTCCGTCCTCATACACATTAATATGGGTGAAAGCTTTACTCTGTCACACTTCTGAAGCTCTTCTAGGTTGATACTTTAAGTTAGCAATGAAGAAAGTAGCACGAGCCATGGAACAATAGTCAATAGTTACATCACACTTTACCAGCTGGCCTGTGCATGTGTGTGTGTGTGTGTGTGTAGGAGCAGCAGATGACAGATGCATATCCCCTACTTGACTGCCTTTTTATCCTTCAGTGTAAACTGATGCCCCTCATCTATTACTAACCAGCTATTTGTTCTCTATGGGGCACGTCCGTCTTTTTCATGTCTCTGCCCGATTCCCTCCCACCGGCTTCATCCTCCCTCTGTCTGTTCCCATGCTCTACCTGTCAGTCCATTTGCCCCCTCAAACCATAAAAATTAAATGGGATGAAACAGTAAACAGTGGATGTGGTAATGTAAAGAGACAGCTAAGTATGGGGAGATCTCAAATTAAACGATCCCAACATTTAAAAAAAAAATGCATACCCTCATCCTGCACAAGGAGGAATAAGAGTATGTAAGTTGAATATTCTTATGTCTGACAACCAGAAACTTAACATCTAAAATACTGCTAGGGGTACATAATAGTGAGGCAAATTGATGAAGGCTATACTGAACAGAAATGCAAATTGCCCTCACAATATCTTTGCTCTTTTACTTCCACAAGCATATTTCCTCAGAAGAGTGCACTTGTCTGCATGAGATATCTATGAAAACGAACACTTATCTATCTAAAGTGTGCAGGTTCTTACATCCCATAATCATACTTATACTCATCCACAAAAGTTTACTTGTGCATTTCTTCGTTCATTTATAGATGCTTGTCTTGTGTAAGAACTCATTCCTTACACTTACTTTTTGGAAGTTTTTTTTTTTGGGGGGGAAAATGATCACAGAATTGACTTTGTGCATGAGGAAGAGAATAAATCCCCCTAATGCCAGGTTTCTGTCAAGGTGATGAAAAGCTCTGGAGAGAGGAGTGTGAGGGGAATGAGGTGAAGTGTTCAAGGTGTGGGTCACATAAAAAAGACTATACTGACGATATCACAAAGAGTCAATGAAAAAGTCTGCTCCATTTCAAATTTATCATCCATCCAATGCCCTGTTATTTAAACCCTAAGTGTTTTAATCAATACCTGCTTTATTTACTATTCAGATTCTGTCCACTGAAAGTTGGCAGGCAGATTATGCAGGTAGAGGTTGCCAAGGGGGAGAAAAACAGTCTCCATGATCCCTTTCACACCTGGTGCCCACTACACTGGACAGGACCAAGGGGACAGTAAATTCATAGCTATTAAAAAATTAAGGCAAAATGTATAAAGCAAAATGCACTGAGACCGTGAATATTTTAAATTAAAATGAACAAAATAATCAGAAAAAAGGAGCAAAAGGTGCAACATGGTAAAATCAATAAAGTGAATGAAATCAGAAGAACAATTTGCAAAATCAAAAAATAGAGATAAAGTGAACAAAATCAGTAGAAAGATGAACAAAATAAGATGCAAAATGAATAAAACTATCAAAAAAGGATGGAAAAAGTGAAAATTTTGGAAGAAAAATTAACAAACCAATCAGGGAAATTAAGAAACTTTACAAAAATACACAAAAAGAGCAAAACTATCAGGAAGGTGTGAAGAAAGCAACAAAAATAGTTGAAAAATGAATCAAAGAATCAAGAACATGAACCAAATTAGAAGCAAAAAGAAGAAAAATGAACAAAAGCAGTCAAGAAAATGCTTTAAAAATGAACAAAAGAAACTTTCAAATTGTGTTTCTGAGTCATAACTTTTCTTTCACATTATCATCTATATAGTAAATAAAGTATAATTATGATTGTAGTTCGCTAAACTGACCGACATGGCTCAAAATAAGTGACATTATTTTACAGATATTTTACAGGCTGAACATGTCATAACCCTAGTTTTTTTAATAATTCATGCGTGAAAGGGTTAAGGAGGGACCACAGTAATCACCGAAACTCCAAACAGGCATGAGTTCAACACACACACAGCTTAGCAACTGTCTCCACGATACACACACAAACATATACATGATGCTCAGGAACCAGTCCTACAGTGACACATTAACACCACTTTAAAGCGCTGACACAATTGAGAGGCCTGTTTGCACACACACACACACACACACACACAGACACACCCCTACATGCTCGAGTTACTATAAAATATGCATGCTGAGACTGCGGCTCAATGTGGGCTCATGACAAGGCAGATTGTGTGTATGTGTATTGAGCTACTATTTCTGAGGCGCTCCAAAGAGAGATGCTGTCACATTGCTTAAATCAGAGGCTTTAATATCTGCTTTAATGCTCTGTTATTGTCACATGGGCTGAATGTTTACTCTGGGTTTATATTCACTATTTGCTAAAATGTATTTTGAAAGAGGCTAAGTGTCGGCAAAATGCCAGAGGAACCTACAGAACAACAGATTAACTAAAAAACACCAGGCTTAAAGTGATGCAAATGTAACAAACTGCCTGCAGAAGACCAGATGAGACAAGGCTGGGATGTGTCCCTCCCAGAAGACAGTGAAGAATATCACAAGCACTCCTGATCCAAAACAGCCATCGTACTGGCCAGCTTCCACTGAAATAATTGACTCATTTCAGCTGATGATGTTTCAGATTGGGCCTGTGAATGATTCAGTGGGAGCTCATTTGACAGGCTAGAAAAGTCGGCGGGCAACTAAAGATTATAATGTGCTCCATTCTTGTGTCCCTATCCCGTACAGCTTCCTTTCCCACACTTAGGGTTTGGACTAAAAAAGCAACGTGGAGCCATTATTATTGGGTAGCCGATATGTTGACTGCTTTACTTCATTGTTTATTTTTTAATTTTACTCTCAATTTTCTGGATTATTTTTAGGGCTACAACAATGAATTGACTAAAATCGATTATTGAAAGCGTTGGTAACAGACTTCATTACGATTCATTGTGTCCCATGATTAATGCATGACTTGCATTGTTGCTTTAATTCTCTGATGAAGCTTTGTCAATGCTGGCTGACTGAAATAAAGTTATTACAAAAAGTCCTGCAGAGGGAGTTAGTGGAGCTTTCAGTCTGCAGTTGTTTCAGAATGAAAACATGGAATTTCAAACGGGAGGCCTCTTCCTGAAATGAATGGATTTGACTTATATTGAGTTATTACTTTTATTATTATTTGTAAGGTCGCTGAGACTATTAGTAGGGTTCCATATCAAATGATTTTCTAGCCAAATGTGATACATTGCACCGAAAATTGGTGAAGTACTGCTATGGATAGCAACCAACAACTTTATATGTAACTGCTGTGTAATGATCATGAGTGAACCCAGGATGCACCCTGGATTCCCTGACACAGCTGTGCAGCAAGCATTCACTGGAGTGAATGCAACTGTGATGCTGGTAAGAGCAACGGAGGTCAACTGTTTATGTATGTTAACTACTGGTGCTCACAGAACCAGCCTGTTGACAGATATTGCATTTTGAGACTTTGACTATCACCTGCCAAGGTTGCTCTTGTAACTGTTTGCATTACTCCAGAGGCTAATGCTAGCTTAGCCCTTAGCACCTCTACATGGCTGTTTACATTCCTGCATAGGCTAACGTTAGCCTCGCCCTAAACCACCTCTCGACATTTTGTCCATTCTGTTATTTTCTTGACTTTATTGTTCATTTTCCTGATAATTTTGTTAACTTTGTTCATTTTTCTTCATTTTTCTTTTCTAATTTGTTTATTTTTGTATCAATTTTGTGTATCTTCTTGATTATTTGGATAATTTTGTTAACAGTTTAACTCATTTTAGTTTTCCCTATTCATTATTTTATTAACTTTGTTGACTCAGTCCTTAATATGTTCATTTTTGGTTCATTATCTTGTTCATTTGGATGAATTACTGCCTATTTTTCAGACACACCAGCCTGAAAAACATAATATATACAGTAGATAAAGCAATTAAATTTCATTTTCACTCTCATACATTTTAATATATTTAAGTAAATCGATATCCGAGTAAAACTCAGACATAAAAATGCCTCTATATGTGGATTCATGTTCAGCACAAAAAGCTGAGATATTGTAGTATAGAATGTTTTTTGTAGTCCAAAGAAAATGTAAATGCCTCTTTACGGTGTTGAGTTAAAAACGTATGGGCATAGTTGCTGTATGAGTTGAATGAGTTGACATGAATGTAGTCAAGCTAACATCACCACCATCATCAAGCTTCAATACATGCAGGAGGGACAAGAATGATCATGACAATAAGCCTATAAGTTATGTTTGACCAGGAAATGTGAATATTTTACATGTTGATACTGCACCCTAGTGCAGTTTGAAAGCTATACATCAAAAAGTAATCACTCAAAATGTGTTTCAATTAACAGAAGCTGTTAACTTTTTTAATTTTAGGAATTTTACTAATAACAGTTCAGAGTATTTCCTAAAGCTTTTTAATCAATTTATACCTTGCCATATTGTGGGAAATTTGTCCTCATTTGAGTTGATGCCGTACTTGAACTCATCCTGCCTGTTGCCATCTGTTAAATGCTCGCTTGGCTACCTTGCCTGGAGTCTAGATTATGAATAGGAAAACCTGATGAGGGCAGACTCCAAAATATGCTAGAGTAATATCTGAACATGCTGTAGCAATAGAGGCAAATGAAGGTTTCTCAAGGGAGGTTTGCACTGACTGGGTTTCTTAAAGGACTCTCTTTTCAATGGATGGAGTTGACAAAGGCTATTTGGTTGATGGGCACAGAATTTAACTGGCACTCTAAAAATGGCAAAGTAAACATTTTATGATGAAACTGCTCACTCTAATGAGCAAGGCTAAAGTAAAATGAATAACTTAGAAAAAAAAAAGGACTTGGAGGAGTTTGCCACTCAATATGTGGTTGCATGAAGGGAGATATGGCCAGATGTCGGCCAAAACATTAAATTTTAGGATATTTTAAAGTAATGAAATTAAATTTGGAGATGAGTGTGGTTTGCCTATGGGTATTCCTTAAAACATAGTCACTTAGGAATAATAAGTGTAGGCATCAGAGCAACCTAATGGTGTTAACAATGTGTGTGTAGTATGTGTGTAGTATGCTTGTATGTGTGGGACAACATGCTCACAGCACATGTGGGTGTCAAGCCATTAAGAGTGTTCCACAGGGTTTGCAAGTTAATTACATACTGGGTCTTTCTGATACAAGTACATTATTATGCAAAGTGCCCTTTTGAGATAATTTACTTATTAAAAGCACATTATTAATACAGTGTTAATTCACTCTAACCAATGTTGTTTTGTAGAACTGACTTTAAAGGATGCATTTATTAACACTTACGTTTATATCTGTGGCACTCATGGCTGTGAAGGACTTCAGTCACTGTGTTGAGAAATAAATGTGTTAATTTGATTTTTCTTTGCTTTTATGAGGGCTTCTTCTTAACTCTGCCAAACACATTCTGATTTCACTGTGAGCTGTCATAGAGGGGGTAAGTCCCATCCTCTCTCTTTCGTAATTTTGGATAAAAAATTATATTGCGGTAAATGGTAAGAGAGACAAATTTTGAGCCAGACTGAAGCAGCAAACTATAGCAGCAGCTCGCTATAGCGAAGTTGGACCGATTCAGAGCTTCGTATTTTCTATTCATTCAATATGTTTGTAGTTATACATAAGATACACTTGACTCCAACTGTGGGTAAGTGTTTACACTAACAACACAAAGTGATATGACTTTGTTTGACACTGTGTGGTGAAGTTTTACTGCATCAGTAAGATAATGTTAGCTCTCCCATGAGTCCTCTGGCATGAACGCTTCGTAAGCCCCTTTGCCCTTCGTCCAAATATGGTTACATCCTGTTTTTGGCTTCAAGATGCCATTCAGGAAGTGACAAGTCGATTGGCCTCAAAACCAAAACTCAAAATTGGCCCTTCAGAAACCAATGGGTGACGTCACGGTCACTTTGTCCATAATATATACAGTCTATGTTACCAACACACAAACAATTCATAAGTGTTAACTTAGGCTAAAATATAAGGCACTGAGTGATACTAATTGAAGAGCTGGTTGGCAGCCTCCATGCTGCATTCCATTATGTGTAATGCAATTTTTTTCAGAAGTTATGTCCCATTATGGCACACTACATCTGTCCATTTTTCATCAGAAAATACTTTGGTTGGTTTGATTGGTTGAACCAGTCTTTTGCGAAATGGCAACTGTAAACACAAAATAATAGTCAGGATACTCAAATTGGCAGTTGTCTTATGGGGTTGGTGCTAATTATAGCCTGACTAGAACTGGTTGCTTTAAAATTCAGTTTTTCCTGATGGCCATTTTGCTGTGTGAATGCCTCAGGACTGGCAGCAAGTTCAAATTTTCACAGCTTTTATGATACAATATAGTCAACATATGAACTTAAAAACGCAGTGAAAATGTATTTTTGCAGCACAAGACCCTTAAGTTTTCAGAATATACATTGAAATGAACATACAGACTGAGACCTGTGATAAAAATCAAGGAGAAGACAGTGGAAAGGGTGGCTTCCCTTTTAAAAGTTCTCCTCTGTCATGTCCTTTTTAGGCTTCCATCAGCAGTTCCACCAATCTACACCAATCCCTGGAGTCAGTTCCCTCTCCATCTTCTCGTCTCTATCCAACCAGCCAGCCGTTCATCCATCACCCACTCATCTATCCATTCATCTCTCACTCAAGTCATTCATCCATGGAGGACAGCTGCGAAACAGGGGGGACAAAATTGGTGATGATTTGAGGAGGAAACAGAGGGCAAAAAAAGGAAGCCTGGAGATGAAGGAGAGACCCAAGGAAGAGATTGACTAAAAAGGATGGAGGGAGGTGGATACCGACTTGTGCGGAAACAAGGGAGTGAAGGAGTTGGAGGAGAACAGTGCGACCTTGTTTTAGATTGATGTCTCTCTGGAGAAAACGGGTAGTCGACTCACTCACACGCACAAGCCCACATACACACATTCACACCGGCTGTGGGATTCACCACTTTGTCACTGTTCTGGCTTATCCATTATCCTGCCTCTCTCTGTCTCACTCTGTCCCTGTCTCAGTGTGTCAGGTCTATTCCCTGCCAGTGTAGGCTTGAACACACCTGACAGTGGTAGTAATGGTAGTCAGACAGAAACTGCACTGAGGACGCAGGGTAGAACCATACATACATAAACACCTCAGCACATGAGTATCCTTTTGACTTGGACATTTCTTCACTACGTTTAAAACGGCTGATAATGTCCCCGGTGTTTTGTAAAAGTTAGCTTAAAATGTCCCCCTCGCAACATGATAAATAAGTAAATCATTGTCAAGAATTTACTTGCACAATGGTAAAACCTACAATGCATTGTACAATGCCTATAAATAGTATTCAACCCCTTTAGATATTTTTCTTTTTTAATTATCCTTGATTATCAAATTTTTGTCAGAATATGGTTGTTTTTTTTTTTTTTACAAGATTTCTATAAATTAGTGTCAATTAATTTAAAATATCTAACAGAAAATAAGTGATTGCCTTTCTATGCAGCTCACTTCAGTATCGTGGCTGCAACTGCAGCATTCAGGCTGTGTGGGTAGAGATCAGACTTGCACATGTCGACACTTCAATTGTATCCCATTATTCTTTAAAAAAAGCCTAAAACTGTCATTTTGCATGGCGATTGAGAGTCAACAGCCTTCTTAGTTCCTGCCATAAATCATCTTGGATTGAGGTCTGGGTTCTGACCTGGTCACTCCAGAACATTCACCACGTTATCTTTAAACAATTTCAGTCAGGACCCTCTTGTCTGATTTAAACATGTTTATACTGTAAGACCTTATATGTATTTTATTTTGACGGTGACTCTGCTCAAGAGATGCTTTGAGATCTCAAAACTAGCCTAGCAGAGCCTGGTGTCATGATTTTATATGACAAAACTAGAGTCCAGAAGAAGTATGCTTTGGAGCTTTATAAATTGTTATTTAGTCAGCTTAATTCAGGAGGAGGTTGGGAAGGTGAAAGAGATTTTATTTTGGATATACAGGTAAGTGACAGTCATGTATGGCAGCAGCATGGCAAGATAAATGGGGATGGCTAGATTTTTAAAGCTACAGATGATTAGAAGTGTTTAAGGCAGGGATGACAGTGATTGGAAAGAAAATTAGGTACAAAATTAGGTACTGGCTTCATTTCTGTTTGACTTTCACTGTATCTTTCAGGTCATTGTCTTCAAATAAACGTTCTCCCCTTGTTGTAGTTTTCTTGCAGACTGAATAATCTCGTGCTCCACGATTGCCCCATTCATTTAATTCCCCTCTACCTTTGCAAGCTTGCTATGGCCTGCTGTGCAGAAGCATCAACACAGCGTGATGCAACCACCACCATGCTTCACGGTGGAGATCTGGTTATGATGATGTGCAAAAAGTTCAATTTTGGCCTCATCTGACTGAAGAAATGTCTCTTAGTTGACTTTGTAGTCCTTCACATACCTTCTGGTGATTTCTAGTGGAGATTTTATAAGAGATTTTTTTTCCTCTTTACCACTCTCCCATAAAGCTTCGATTGGTGAAGAACTTGGCCAACAGTTGCTATTTTCAATTTCTTTCATCTCAGGACCTGAGACTTCTAACTTGTTTGGAGTAGTCATAGGCATGTTGTTGCCTTCTGTCAGGAGTCACCTTCTTGTAAAGTCTCCACGTTTTTGAGGGCAGCCTTGCGCCATGCGTTAATCGAATGTGGTCCTCCCATTCTTTAATAATGGATTAAACTGAACTCCAGGGGTATACATTTCAGATGTTTGTGTCCATTTCATAATTTATACTTTCAGTATCCCTTTCACAGAGCTGCTTGAAATGTGTTTTGTCATCACAGTAAAGTTGACACCAGGTATATCGATTCACCGGTGAATGGACCTTCTAGACACAAGTGCTACCATCACTAGAAGCACCTTCAGCACACTCAGAATATCTCCTTTTCACAAACTGTGACACAAGCTGCAGCAACTGGTCAGACTTTTGTTGACACAGGTCAGTTACTTGAAAGGGGTTAATACTTATGCAATCACTTATTTCACATTATATATTAGAGGAATTCTGTTTTGAACAGTTGTTTTTTGAAAGTTCTTGAAAAAAAAAGCCAAACTATGACGACAATGATGCAATATTTAAAGGTAATAAAAAGGATGTCATCAAAGGGGTCAATACTTTTTATAAGCAACGTAAATGTTAAAAAAAACAAATGCACATTTTCCTAAAATTAATGCAGGCAAACTATGGCTTGGAGAGGAGTTTGAAGAGGACACAATGTTCTACCATCTGAATATTTCATGTAAAATCTGTGTATGCTCATAAATTGGAGTCTGAGAGCCAGCTGTTGCCAGCATCCAGCCTGCTAGCATGTACACTGCTAAGTGTCTTATACAACACTCAGGCAGCAAGAGTCTCAGTCTCAATTCCAAAATGAATCCAAATTCCACTGGGTGCTGACTCTAAAAAGACTCAGCTCCTATAGACTTATAAAGAATTCTTTAAAAATAGTACTTCTAGTCTCATTCTCTTTCCTTGGACCTGGACATATGAGCCACAGGGAAAGTCCAACAGATGCCAAGGCAGTCGCCATGGTCACAGCTTACCATTGTCACCACCAGTGTTAATTTTGTCGACGAAAAATTTTCATCGTTTTTATCACGAATATATTTTTGCTGCCAGAAATTAAACAAAAACTAAAAATTAAAACAATAATTGAGACAAAATCTATTACTAAATTGACCAACATTTTTGTCAACGAATAAAAAATGAGATGAAAATAGACACCCACGAAATCCAATCAAAAAGACCAAGAAAATGTCCACAGCTGCAAGAAAAAAAAGGGGAGATTTGTGGCCCATTTCACATTTGACAACAATGAAAACAAGACAAAGTGTAAAGCATGCGGAACAGTCATTTGTGGGAAGAACACAATAAATTTGAAGAGACATTTACAGAGTAGCCACCTGGATATTTTCTCAAAAGTAAAATTTGTTTAGACTTTATTTTGTTTTATTGTGTAAAATAAAATAGTATGAAAACTGCAGTGCACCAACATTGTTGTTGCCTTAAAATGTGACAAATTGATTTACTGGCAAGGTGAGTTATGTTCGAAGGGCAACACATGAGTATGTAACATTATGTTACTGTCATGCTATAAACATGTGATTAATGCTGATATTTATGTATATTTTATAAAGTTTTACTTGTTAAAAATGTTACAATATTATTAGATTAGTGTCATGTGAAACTATTATTACATGACATTTTAACTGAGGAAAAAGTGATGAAATCTTTTGTTACATTTTACTCACCCCGCTGGCAACTTCTTTAGTATTTACTGCGTGAAAGTAAATTTAAATGTGCAGTATACAGTGCATCCCAAAAGTATTCATAGTGCTTCACTTTCGCCGCAATTTTTTATGTTACAGCCTTATTCCAAAATAGATTAAATTAATTTTTCCCTCAAAATTCTACATACAACACCCCATAATGATAATGTGAAAAAGTTTTTTTTTTTAAATTTGTTGCAAATTTATTAAAAACAAAAAACCTGAGAAATCACATGTACATATGTATTCATAGCCTTTGCTCAATACTTTGTTGATGCACCTTTGGCAGCA
>JAQQAE010003034.1:0-21005 GCA_029823295.1 Pseudamia nigra | reverse complement strand
TAACAAAATCAAAATATTACCTTAATGGTTTTCTTCTGATTTGTTTTAATTTAATATTGCAAAACCTAATAATAATTAGTAATACGAACTGATATAACAAGCAAAATAAGCATAACGTCATGAAATGAAATGCTACAGGTCTGTTTTTTCTTGTTCAATCAATCAATCAATCAATCTTTATTTGTATAGCGCCAATCATAATCGCCGATTATCTCTAGGCGCTTGTTCGTATACCTTACATATTATTTTTGGATACTTCATTAGTTTATTGTTTGTTTTTGTGTCTTTTCCTATTTTTTGTGTTTTTGCATCTTTCAGGCCAATTTTTTGTATTGTGTATGGCTTCTTTCATTATATCGTGTCTTTACAACCTCCTCTGTCATCGTTACTTTTTGGTGTTATCAGTTTGATCTTGTCTATGTATGTTGTTTGTCATCTTGTTTTGTCTCTTTCTTTTGTATATTTTGCATAGTTTTTGTCTTTTGTCCTTTACAAATTATCAAAATATAGCAAGTTTCTTCAAATTTCACCAGGACTATCGATTAGCTTTAAACTTTAACCACTAAAATTCCCATTTATCATAATAATTTTTGTGATATGGACTCATATAAAATGTTTATCATGATGACATTTTTGTCCGTCGCACTCAGCTATAGCGCCTTTACCATTCTCTTGGTCTTTGAATCTGCCATTGCTACCAAAGAGAGAGGACTTGTGGCAGCAAAGAAATGAAATACTGCTCTTTGTAGTTTGCTGCAAATGCAATAAAGTGTGTAACTGCTCTGAGTCACAACAAATGAGGATCGAACCAGCGGGGTGCTCTGTATCAACTGAGTCATAGCTTCCTTTGGGGAATTAAACGGTTGTGTGTTTATACATACAAAACCATCAGTTCAAACAAAACATGAGTGATTAAATAATGAACACTTTCAAGCATAAATTATTCAGGAAACAATTGACAGGCCAAGCGTTGTTGATACAGTAGATCGTCTAACACCTGAAGCTGATGTGTTCCTTTCAAAGGTATAGACTAATGTAATGCATTTCAGTATCTGTCTGACTGTAATGTTTTGTAGTTACATAGCAGCTAAGGTTAAGTGCAGGTATTTTTAAACACATGCAGAGCTTAACACACACTTTTTCCCTAGGCTTGTGTTAATCCTGTGTTAATGTCTAGGCTTGTGTTAATCCTTTAAAGGAAATTTCTTTCAGTGCTCTATGGTTCAAAAATGTCCACTTCCTATGGCAGCCAAAAAAATATTTGATGTTAATATAAAATTTAATACTGCTCTTTGTTCTGGTTTTTTGGTTTTGATCATAAAGATTAAACATGAATTCATTTTTCAGGATTTTAATCCATTAAATGCCAGGTTGCTTAAAGCATAAAGGTTTTTGAACTGGAAAAAACACAAAAAATAACATATTTTTCATATATTACGTCATACTAGGAAAATGTGACAATGTGTGATTGATTAACATCTTTGATTTTTACTTCAAGCAGTCATAGATTTCATAAAAAAAACTTTACTCCATTAACTTAAGTGACAAATGTATTCAAACAGCCATAGAAATGTATATATTATCTTATTTTCCACTTTCATTTTGTTAGATTGTAATCATTAATTCTGATCAGAAAATCAAATTATTAATTCTAAGTATTGCAACATTATACCACAAGGCAACAGTTTTTTAAACAACTGCAAAAAATACAAAAATAACATATTTTACATTTATTATATGATATTTTGGAAATGCTTTATTGAATATCACAGTCGGGGTGCAACACTGATTTTTTATCCATCATTAATTTAGAAAAAATATTTACTCCCTAAAACAACCATAATAACATACATTAATAATAATTTCACTTTCATTTTCATCAATGTCAGGTCTGGTCAGAAATAATAAAACAAATTAACTGTCATCATTATAATGCTAAACATGTTGTTTGCTTAAAAGAACAGTTTTTCCAAGGACAAAACACAAAAACTGAATATTTTCCACCAATTACAGGATAATTGAAATCAATTCGTAATAACACTGATTTTGATGCATTATTATTTTTTGAACAGTAACAGAGTTTATTCAAATAAATTAAAAAATAACTTCCTTTGGGGACAGTAGCATCAATGTCAAACACCATAAACTGCATGATTTTATGTTTTCATGGCCTTTGATTAGAAATTGTACTTTTAATGGGTTTCACATGGGGTTCTGAAAGGATGTACAAGTTTCACAAAGGAGATGAAAAATATTAAAATACCCTCCCTCAGCTTTGTGAGATTCAAGTGGCTAGCATTAATACACTGAAAGTTGCAAAAGTGAAACCAAAAAACCCAAAAGGAACAAAATGTCCTGAGGGAAGCACAAGGGTGAAAGTGTTTTTTATATAGTAAGACTAATTCAATAAAGGTTCTGCATGTGCCCCTTCATTGGCCTTCCTTTATACACATTTTTCGCACTAAATACAATAAGAGAGGCTCCACATTTTTCTTGCTTTACTTGAATGACAGGTGTAAATGGGCTTCTTTCTCACTCCTGTCACGGTGCAGAGCTGGAGAATGGCAGTGTTGCAAGGTCCTCCTGCAACACTGATGTCTCCAAGACGAAATACGTGACAGAACACCCACTCACTACGATTTCACATAAGAATTCACTAGGAGAAAACTTGTTCCAACGCGTGATGAGATGTGAAGTTCATCACAACAAACCCCTACATTCATACTGATCTATTCTGATTAAACCTCCTGAAATACTCCCACGTGAGTGGTACATTAACCCAGTTCAGTACAGTAAACATATTAGCTATCATTATTATTTTATGAATATGACACTTACTCACCATGTAAAACCTGTTCATTTAAAAGTACGAGTGACAAACACTTTTTGGATATTTATTGTCTCGTCTTCTCCATCTCATGCAAGCTCTCTGCACCTAAGCCTTTAAGTAATGTGCTGTAAACTGCTTCCTTCCCTTGCCAAGATAAGCTCCCACTGGGAGGAATGAATCACTGTGAGAGAATGAGATCTCATGTTTGGTCTTGTTCATTGCCAGTGCTTTAATGCCTTTTAATGTTGTGCTAGTTAGTGTAGCCAAGGAGAGTGAGAGGATAAAATAAACAGTCTGTGTCAGTAGCAGCTGTGAGGAACTGATGCCCCCTGGTGACTGAAATGTTTAAAAAAGAAAACCATGCACAGTTGATGTCTGCTGCTTAGTGTCTGGGAAAAGTGAGATATTAAAATGTATTTATTCTTGTTTTATAGAAGAAATTTTACTATAGTTTAATAATCTGTTTTGTTACATAATCCTATATAGGGCAGGTTTGAACACTATGGATGCTGGCTATGAGAATTATTGTGTATTTGAATGTTGCCATCTAGAGCCATGATGGAGACAGTGCAGGCTGTTGCACTAAGCAGAGCTGATGTGTTTACTGAACCATGTCATGGGCTGAGATGAAGAATTGTCAAGCAAGAGAGTTAGGGTGATTAAAGCACACTGATGGTAGGTTCTCCTCCCGCTCCTTTCTCACACACACACACACAGATTGAGAATCCACAGACGCACACCCAGACACGCAGCGTTCACAGGGACTGGCTGTACGGTTGACAGACAGATCTCACAGAGGTCTCAGAGGTCCCCAGGGGAGGCAAGTGGTCAGTGAGGTGGATACTCTTAATGTCAGTCTCTGACTATGAGGGCAAAACGCCCACTAACTGAAGTGGTGACTCAAGAGGGTCATTTACTATTAGTTTTACACTCAAAGCAAAGCAAGGTCATTTATTTATGAAGCATAGAACTGGGTTGTAATGTCAGAAATATTCTTACCATAAAAATGTTTATATCAGTCATTGTCGATGATTATCACAATATGTCACACCATTATTTAATTCAGAAAGGATAGATTTTTGATGCTAAGTGAACGTTGACGAAATCACACAGTTATTTGTGGCTTTAAATAATGAGTGAAAGATGTAACAAGACAAAAACAATGTAAAAGATGCAAGAAGATGAAGATGTTGTAAAAGATACACAATATGAAAACAATTTAAAAGATGGAAAAAGAGGAAAATGATGTAAAAGACACAAAAAGAAAAAAAAATAATATAAAAGATGCAAAAAACAATGTGAAATGTGCAGACAAATGAAAATTATGTAAAAGACCTGAAAGTGCAAAAATGAAAATAGCAGAATGAGAAAAATGGCATGAAAGATGAAAAAATGCATCACACATACATTCACAACATTAAATCAAAACTTCCAAATATGCAATTTTGTGATTGTTATTATTGTTATTAACTATAAGGTTAATAAAATCAGAGTCACTATGGGGACAACAAAAAGGTTTAATATCTTAAATTATCTTCACTAATGATCACAATGTAAAATATAGAAATACTTGTTTGGTTGTATGGTGTATTTTACACGCAAAGGCATTTCAGTGTGCTTAACAGAAACAAAAGGAAAGTCCATGGAAAATAAAAATAAATACATTAAATAGAATTTAGAAATATCATATGACTGATGCTTTAGAATATTCATATATCATGTGATATATCTTCAGAACACTGTGTTTATGTATCATCTATGTCCACTTTGCATTATTCATATCTTAATTGCTGCCATGATAATAAACTGTCATAATTTCGTGAATGAGGTGCGTGGCTCAAGCAGCTCGTCCTGCGTGTTATTTATATATCAAAAGGGCTTTTTGAATTTTTCAGATATAATTCATCAGCTGAGATGTGTGTGCTGCACAAATACAACTCGTGTATATATAAAGCTTTAAGTATTGAGATTGTTGCTGCAGCTATGATCAATTTGAAATCAGGGTGAACAATTTCTTGTTGTCAGACGTGCATCGTGCTTCTAAAAGGAGGCATCATGTGTTGTCATCAACACCTCGAAACCCTAAGTGCGTTCATCTCGACACCAGAGGAGTGAGATCACACTGAGTCACCACTCAACCAGTCTGAACATGCCACATCAATCACACAGAGTCACTAGTTTTGTGTGTTTTTTTTTTTTTGAATTTTTTTTTTACAGTTTTCCTTTTGACAAAACTTTTAAGTACTGTGAATCAGTAATTCGCTAGAGACCGACTGGCTAAGTGTCTAGAAATAGAAATAAAAGCACGGTGGCAAAAAAGGAAGGAAAAGTGGCTGGCTCGTTTTACTTTTGCCTGTGTGCTGCATAATGCTGATAAGGTGTGATTTAAGGAGTGACACAACTAGAGAATGAAATTACTGTACTTTCTGAGTGTTTTAAAATAGATTACAGATTTCCAGTGTAGTTTTTTATCACTGAAGTTTTACTTTTCTGAAAAAAACTTATTACAGACAGACAGGAAAACCCTTGTATGTTAATATTTGGATGTTAAGCTGTTTGAATCAAATTTACTGGACCTGTTAATTTCTAAGCACTGTCAACTGCACTGTTTAAAAGGTAATAATGGAAGGTTTAATTAATGCTGTAGAAACACATCCGACTAACTACACAGACTCAAACAGAGTGTCTGTCAGGACTAATGCTAATTGCACGAACAGATTAATTCAGGTTTGATACTTTGACATGTATTCATTTGCATAACCTTTTAAAATGTCACCTCAGCAGTCCTATTTTAATGCTGTGGTTAAACCACTTTAGCGCTTTCAACACATAAATGTTTGTATCAGTAAATAGGTCATTCTGCCAGCGCGCCAAGTAGTTCCATGAAATCCCATCTTTAATTCACTGTGTAATGCAGCGCTTCAACTCCACTCCTTTCTCTTTTGACCACCACAGCATACCTCTGCACCCCTCTTCCCTCTCTCCATCTTGTCTTCACTCCATCTCTCTTCATTCCCCTTCTTTTCCCCCTTTTTAAACAGGAGCCGGTGTTTTGTCTTTCATCCCATCCCGCTGGCTTCAATTTTGGCTCATTCATCCATTGTACTGTCTGTGGGTGATATTTATGTCTCCTCTTTCTTTCACTCTCTCCTTGTGTCTCTTTCTGTCGCCCACCCTCTCTCTCTCCTTCTCTCATCTTGGAGACAGTAGTGTTCATGCAGCCTCAAATCTAAGCCGCTGCCTGTCAGGCTGCTCCGTGTATGCGTTCTGCGCTTCTCTCCTTTCCTCTACTCTTCTCTCTGCGCTATACGGCACCGCACTGCTCGTCTCTCCTCTCCTCAACATCTCCACCTCTCTTTTTTCTCTTTCTCTTTTTCTTTTCCTTCTTTAACTGCACACTCTTATCTCTGTTGTGCATTGTGCGCGCCTCTCTTTTGTTTGGGAAAATACTATACATTCTGGGTTTTTTTGTACTAAAGCTGAGTGCACTCAGGCTGATAGTGGATGAGGAGACAGATGCTCCCCACGCTCCAGGTTGGGATTGCCTTGGACTCTGTGGATTTGTGTCAGGTCTAGACGACGAGGGGCAGGGGAGAGGGGAGAGTGGGGCTGACAGTTGCCCAGGTGAGCGCTTCATCGGCTTTGGGAAGTCAAGGTTTCAAGGAGGTGACAGTGGTGGTGGAAACACTGGCTGATGGTTGACGGTCGAGGGTCATGCCCTGGGACTTGCGTGCTTTTCAGCAATTGGAGTTGGAGATCCTCTCCCATTTTTGCCCCCTTTGTGGGGCAGCATTGATCCTGGTGCCGGGAAAAGCTGCTGGATACCAGCAGCTGCACCTTGAAGAGTGGGCACCATGAACCAGTTGGACGCACCACGGCCGATCAACTGGACCATCAGAAAACTGTGCCATGCAGCCTTCCTGCCATCTGTACGCCTGCTAAAGGTAATAGAACACAAGGGAAGGAAATGAACTAAAAAATCCATGCCCAGGGAGATGTAGGCTGTAGTAAAATGTGTCAAGCAGCTCTTCTGCAATCTTATTACGTTCCAAAGGAGAAGAAATAGAAAAAAGGTATGAAGAGAAAATGACTACATGGACTGGTTGTAAAAACTTAGAAGAAATCATAAAGAAGTATGTGAATGGTTGGTTAAAGGAGTTTGAAGGTATAAAAAAGGAAAGAGAGGAAAAGCAGCATGCTGCTAGAGAAAGACATAGAGAGGGAAAGGTAAAAAAGCAACAAATTAGAATAAGTTACAAATATGGGTTTGGGAAGGTTGACAAGTGTCCAAAATAGACAGAGGCTGGAAATAGATAAATGGGAAGAGAAGAGGAAAGGAAGAGGTAAATGATGAATCAAGGAGACACAGTAAAAGATGGCTGAGCGGGATTGTTAAATTAGAGATGACAGACAGGCCTGACAACATTTCGGGAATAAGAGGATATGCAACATCAAATCCAAGACAGTTTGTAAAATAAATTCAACAATGCAAATAAATGTAGCAGTTCAGTGTTTTTATCTTTTCTAGATTTGATCTGATGTGATTGTCAAGCCTTACATTTCCACCTCACTATCGGAGCAGAGGTGCCTGAGTACATGTAGCTGCATAAAACATCATTTTATTCATTCATTTGCTTTGATAAACCGGTTGCTGGCACTCTGGAAGGAGGGCTATTGTTGGAGGTCTTGAATGCCTCTTCTCTCTCCTTTGATCTGGTTTTTATCAAAGTGTCTCACTGAACACTGTTGCTGTGATGTTGAATCTCACAACCACATCCTACATTTGCATTTGTATCGGTGGGTTAAATGAATATCATTGTAATCTTTGATCGAATGTGCATAAAATCTGCTTTTTAACACTGTGTATGTGTGTGTGTGAGTGACATTGTTAGCATACATTTTACTTCACAACTTCACATGAAGTCTTGTTCGAGTCCACTTGTGCGCGTGCTTAGTCTTTAGCAGCCCAGAGTGTCGTAAGGGAGTGCAATGTTTTTGCGAAGATCTTCAGAACAATATCTTAGTTTCATCAGTTGCTAAAACACAGACAGTTTAATTGGTGGAAAGAATTGATTTTTGTAAGTCCTGTAAAAACTGCTCTCAGAAAATAAAAATAGCTACATCCTCAGTCTAAGCTGTGGGAATTCATTTAACCAAAGTTGAATACATTTACACAAATTATAGCTTCAATTTTTTTTTCCCTTTAAGCTGAAGGCCTGAGCATCAAGAGTTAATTAGAGATGATGTTGGTTCCTCTGTGAGCTCTCACAGTATTTATTCAAAGTTCAGTGTGTGATATTTAGTGACATTCAGTGGTGAAGTCGCAGATTGCAGCCATCTGAATACCCACTACCTTAACTCACACTGAAGACATGAAAAAAGAGTAATTCTTCTTATGAGCCTGTGAGTGGTTTGTCCATTGTGGATTTTAACTGTGGTCCAAACTCCAACACAGGACAGGACAGTAATGCACCTTAAGGCTGGACGGAACATGGCAAAGGACAAGACATAGAAATAAACAACTCATTCTAAGGTATTATTTTCATACAGTATGTTTGTAAATCAATGAAAACATACAGTTATATACTGTACTTAATGTATAAACAAATTCATTAAATCTTCGATACACACCTGTGAAGCTACTTCTCAGAAGTTAACGTGTCCCAATGTTTTCTGGTGCGTCCAAGGCTGTTTATGTTGAATCATCGATACAGTGTTGTCTCTGTAACAGCGGTGTCCCTGGTCTTACAGTGTTTGCATCATGGTTCAGTCAGCAGAGCTTTTTGAAACAATATCTATAATGTGAAAGCTCCTGTTGGGACATCAGCCTGTCAGCGTGAAATTAGCCCAGGAGATCTGTCATCATTGTTGGAAATTTCTGCATCATAAACATTTTCCTCCAATGTCCCACTAATTCATCACATTCCTGCTACCTACCATGCGCATACTTACAGCCTGTGACTGCCTCTTGTGTCACTACAATTCATAGGCTGTCAAAGGTTTTTTCCCTCCTCCTTGGGCAGGGAAATAAACCTGACAGATGCGGTACGTATGTGTACATGTATGTAGGTGTGTGTCAGCATACATATTTGTGCGTAGGCATGTAAATGTGTGCACATGGCTTTCTGTGAGCATGTGCATTTGTAATGGAGCGCTAGAGGCACAGTTGACATTGCAGCAAACGTGTAAGGATCGGTTTATGAGCACATAATCTGAGCCCAGTGGTCTGCTTAGAGACAGTAAAACTGAGAAACACACATTAATGTCTACAGCAACACCAATAAATGTCAATTAATCACATGCCTTATAAAGACACATCAGTATAACCCTTCCACACACCTGCAGACTGTGGTACCATACATTCAATCAGATATGACCACTGTCCTAATCTCATAATCTGTTCATACACTTATTTCACTTACTGTACCAGCAGCACAGGCAAAATATTTTATATCATATCCTTCATTTTTGACCTTTGACTCACCCTTTTTGACATTTTTGCCACTTTTGAAGAAATTCACTCATATTGTGTATGATGTGAGGTTGCGATGACTTTGGCCACTACCACTTGAACACTGATATCACATCCTCCTTGAGTCCCAATGAACGTTAAAGTTTTTGACTTTGAGGCACACTCTTCATGAGATCTCATACCTTAAGTATGTGCACACGTGATTTTATAGTACCCTTAACCTTTGACCATCAAAATCATCACACTTCAGTTACAGTAAATGTGTACCAACTTTCACAATATTCCATCAAAAAAATTACTGAGACATCGTGTTGTGGTAGATATGAGATCCTTTGAGCCTTTGACCTCTAACTACCAACATCTTCACTGTTGAGTCTGAGTGAATGTTTGCGCCAAATTTTATGACAAACTATTACATAAATATCCCATTTTAAACATAGTGAGGAGTAGCGGGCAAATGGATGAAACTACTTCATGCTACACTATGATAATTATTACAATCAGATATATTTTTTATAGTGGGATAATTACATTTATTGCAATGTCTGTCAGTCTTGGCTTCTATAACACAAGCAGGTGAAATTTGTGAGCGTGAGCAATGATGTTGCCTTTGTCTCTGTCACGCCTTTGTGACTACAGCAGTCGTGTGCTGGGTTTTAAAATGCATACGACATAAAAAGCAACACTATATTATTTCATGAAACATTTGACAGTACAGCACATTACAAATTTTACATTTTCGGAAAGTAACTGTATAGAAAGGCTTGCTACTCTCTGAATTATATACTCATCACATAAAGAGTACACATCATATTGGATATTTGTTCACTTTCTCCTTTTATTTAAAACCTTTGTGCAAATTTTCAGTTAAAAATAATGTCAAATCTTAATGCAGTTTTCAAATTTTTTTGACAATGTTTTGTTCTTTTTTAGATCATTCTACTGTAACAAATGCACAGTGTCAGAATGATTAATTATATATATACACTGTAAATTGGCTCCTCTAACTGTCCCTAGTTGTGAGGGTTGTGTCAGGAAGGGCATCCAACGTAAAAAACCTATGCCAGATCAAACACGCGAATCATTGGTATTTCGCTGTGGCGACCCCTGAGGGGAGCAGCCGAAAGGAGAAGAAGAAGAAGATTGCAATATAGTGTACATTTTGTTTTTCTTAACTTTTTTCATTTATTTATTTATCTACTTACTTAGTTAGTTAGTTAGTTACATTGTCAACTAATTCACTTTCAAATGATTCAGTGTTGAAATCTTTTAGCAAGAACTAGGATGACCTTTGCTAAATGAGTATCCAGGCATTTTTGTCTTCTTTCTTCTTACTGTGTTTTACGTTTCATATTGGACTGGTTGATGATACAGTTTTTGTTCATTGTATTGTTTTTATCTGCTACATGATATCTTTCTCTGTGCTTTTTGCAGCACTCCCAACTTTAAGTTTCTTTCAGCCCTTTGTCTTCTTTTAGCTTCAACTCTGGGCTTTTTTTTTTTATGTTGTTCCACATTGCTGTGTCTATTGTGTTGTTTTTGTCCCACTTACATTGTTTAATATATTTAAACAAACAAATATGTAATTCCTCAAATGTCTGAAAAAAATAAAGAATATTAGTGTGATAATTGCTGATATTGACTAAAATGCTGATTGTGGTAACATTTTGGGCTGTATCACTTGGCCTGATCTGTCCCGGTGCTGTAGTTTTTTACTTGTTTTCCAGCAAAATGTTATAACTACTATACAGTACGTAGTACATATACAGGCAGCAACATTATTTATTCTACTTTACAGTCAGGAACAACATGCAATGACATTTTTTTTCTTTGCATCATGCAAGGTGCAACTGTAGGAGGACAGCGCGGTGAGAGAGCTTCTTTCTGAATCCATACTTTTGTGTTTTTCTCTGCATATGTGACACCGACTATGACAAACAGAAATAAAAACAGAAACTTGTTGACTGGTAAGGAGCCAATTACCTAATTTTAGCAGGTTTAACAAATACAGACATGTGCTCTATTTCTTGCTAGAAAAATGACACAACATTCTCCAGAGTACTTCAGTCTGTATCAGTGTATAGATAAATATGATGAATCCAAAATGGGTCATGGAGTCTTTTATAGTGGGTCACCCTTTTGTTTATTAACCTGTTTCTTTCAGTTTAACACTTAGTTTGTTAATTTTTGTTCTTTTTCTTGATAATTTTTTTCATTTTTTGATATTTTTGTATGCTTTGTGGGTTATACGTGCTTTATAAATAAAGCTTCATTCATTCATTCGTTATACTGTATTACTGATTTTTTAATCCTCTTGTTGATTATTCTATTCATTTTGTGGATATTTTTTATTCATTTTCTTGTTTCTCTTATTCGTGTTTGTTCATAGTCTATGATTTTATTCATTATTTTGTCTGGTGGTCAGTGGTTTGGATCAGACTGCATTGGAAAGAATATTATTCCCTTTTTTTTACTTTATTCTTCTATTGGATGTTTCTGGACCGAGCTGGGAGAGGAATCTGGAGTCATGACCAAACGCTAAACGGGACGTGTGGTGAGGGATTTGTCCTGCATGTCTGGGTTAAGTGTTCGTGGCTGTGCCACTCATCTTAAGTTGAGTGGAGTTTGTGGTTTTGTTTTGAATTCATATTGCAAATATAAGTTCATTTTGACAGAGTATTTGTATTGATTTTGTTAATTTCTTTTCCAATGGTATTTTTGGGGTTGGGAAAATTTGACTTTTCTTGTATTCTTTGGTGAAATATAATATTTAAAGATACACTGCACAAATCCCTTTAACTGCAGATCGATCCGCCTGTGTCCTTTTACCTACATCGAGATCATATTACACATTTTCTTCTAGCATCCTTCTTAGGCTCCATGATGAAAAACCACAAAAGGTGAAAACAGGCAAAGATAATAAAGAAAGAAAAAAATTTACTTGCAACCTCTGTTTTTGCCTGTGAGCCAGTACAAAATTTTGCCTTATCTCTTCCTTTTAACCCGAAAAATTTGTGTGCCCAAGTGCTCATAACCCGGGGTTCCACTCTATTACTCTTTTAACCACTTTTGGTTGTTTCATTCATATTTCATCAATTTCCTTGTTTGCTTGTGTACTTTGTGTGATTATTTTGCTCATTGTTGTTAATTTTGTGGATATTTCCTTAACTTCTTTTATTATTTTGTTAGTCTTTTGATAATTTTTGTTCATTTTGGGGATATTTTGTTTATTTTCCTGATTCATGTGTGCTCACTTTGTGGCTATGTACCTTGCTTTTTCCTTGATTTCCTTTTCAATTTTGTTACTTTCTTGATTATTCTGTTCCTTTTGCAGGTATTTTGTTCATTTCCTCAACTATTTTGTTCATATTTAAATCATTTTAAGTTCATTTGTTGGATATTTTCTTCATTACTGGTTGTTTGCCTGACTACTTTATTCATAATTTTCATTTTTACTTATTTTTGAAACTTGTGTCATATTTTCTTGATCATTCTTTTCATTCTATTGTTAATTTTTGTGTCTAATTTTGGCGGATAAAGTTCTTATTTTTTTATTTTTATCATTTTGTTTTAATAACAAAATAAGACCAGTGATCGTTCTTATACATGTTATATATATCTTACATTTAAATAGGAAACAAAAAATGCTGAATGCTGAGGTGACAACAAATTTCTTTTTTTGTGTCTCAAGACAAAACAATTTGGGAGACACTGCTCTAGTTCTACTGCAGAAGTTACTTATTCATGTTCCAGATATTCAAATACCGGTACTTCCTCACTAAGAGAGGAGGTTGTTGCTGCACAGAGACTTTTATTAATGATCCCAACTCACCATGAATCAAGTTTGTGCTGACATGAGCGCTCAACAAGTAATTAAATTCATTACAACAGCGTCTATTGACCTTTGAAATGTCATTCTATTGGTCAAGTGCCACTGGACAGAAGAGTAATGCTCCTATTAAGGGTGTTTTCTGAAGTAGGACAAGACAGGCAACGAGAAAAGGGACACCTGAGGATTAATTCTGGTCCATTTTTCTGTTATTTTGGTCATGGATTGACCGTGTGCTCACTTCCTTCTTTGTTATTCTTTCCTCGCTGGGTTTGATTGACAATGTAGATTTATTCAGAAATGCACACCTGTCAGAATACAGTATGTCTGCTTCATAAAATAATGTAATATGTGCCACACCGACAGCTGGGATTTTAACTAATTTAAGCCTAGGGTTTTCTGCAGATTCACGAAGATGAAATAATAGATTATATATACTATATTGAAGATTTCAACATTTCACATCTGTCATCTTTCGTCCTCTCATGTCGAGTTTAATGCTTTTATATCCACCTTGATTCAATTTAAATCCATTGTGTACCTGTGCCTTTTTGTACCCTCTTATCTTCTACAGCTTGATTGTGTTCTTTTTTTATCTTGCCTTTGATCACCCTACTGGATTAAGTCATCGAAAATGCATTTTCTCTATCAGTTATTTTTATATTTCACACCTCCTCACCCTGTTTGGAAATCACAGAGCGTTAATGGCTCTGCAGTGCTGCGCAGTAATTGTGTACAGGAAATGCGGCGTACAGTGAAACCATCCTGTCTTCGGTTGAAGTTATTTGCTTTTTCCATCCATCTTTTGCTTTTACCCTGCATCTCCTACTGTCTTTTACTTTTCTTTTTGTCTCCCTCTGTGATTAGTCTTTTATTCCAGGGCTACTCTGATCATAAAGCAGAGATAACCCTCCATCTTTAAAAATCCACAGGGGACGGGATGTTGCAGTTAAAAAAATAAATATATCCGTAATGCTAAAAATAAATTTGTGTTACATAAAAAGACCCAGTGTTGCAGTGCTTTATCTAGTCGAGCTGTGAGGAGTGAATATGCATTGAAGTTGAGGTTACATAACAGAGTCAAAATCTAATATCATGATAATTACAATAGATTTTAGCAATTATATCATAGAGCATATCAACAATATTACCAAGAAGAAGGCTCAGGTACTGTATATTCTGTCGCCTATAGGTGGCACCACCCAGTTTTATATCTGTACATTAGATACAGTAAAGTGGATAGACTGAAAAACCAGTTTGAAAAAGATAAAATCATCACTCTATGGAGAAGACTGATGAGACACCTCATTGTTGCATCTGCGGGAATGTGGACATCTCTGTACAAATCCAATGGATTCTTTATCAGTGGTTCCAAATTCATGGTCAAAAGCACAAAATTAATGAACAAAATAATCATAAAAATGAAACAAAATTAACAAAAAATAATCAAAGAAATGAATGAAATATTCAAGTTATGTAGAAACAGAACAAAAATGTATAATATCATCAAAAAGTTAACAAAAAGCTGATGAAAATGAACAATATAATCATCAAAATGAACCAAACTATAGAAAAGCATCAACAAAGTAATCAATAAAATGCAGTTTTCCTTCGGTTCACTGGACTGGAAATTCCTGGATAACCTGGAGGACTGAGAATCTGCACAGACAATCAATAAAATGAACAAAAGTAAGAGGAAACTGACCACTGTCAATAAAATGAAAAACAAAGTTAAAAAAAGAAAATATAATTAAAAAAAGTAACAAAAGTTTGAACCAATAAATAAAATGAACAAACTGAACCAAATGATCAGGACAATGAGCTAAAACAGAATAAACTTTAAGAAGGCAATCAAAAAATCAACAAAAATGAACAAACTTAATCATGAAAAATTATAAAAATGTGCAAAATAATATAGTAAATGAAAAAAATATGAATGAACCCAGTTAGCATGATAGGCTGTAACTTCTTCCCCCATCTTCTGTTTTGTTTTCATTGTTTTTAATTTGTTCATTTTTTTCAAGATTCTATTTATGTTTTGTTCAGATTGTTTAATATATTACTAATTTCTGTCAGTTTTTTTTTTTAGTATTTTGCTCTTTTTTGTTCATTTTATTCATTTTACTGTTAATTGTATTTGCTCCATTCAGACCAAAATGCGGAACAACCCAGATAATAAAGCTTCCTATGCATTTGTAGGTGCAACAGGTGTCCTAATGCTTTTGTCCAGACAATGATTAGTCGTAGATGGTACATATTCTAATGCTGTACATATTTTGGTAAAATGAAACTTTACATGAAACATCTTTAATGTTTTGCTCATGTTTTTCTAATTGTTGAAGCAGAAAATGTTTCAAGCTGAGCTGTGGTATTTTTTTTAATCCAACAAACATCTTGCTTCATACATCATTAAGATCACAATGACTAATGCAGTTACATCTCTGAACTGGCCATCTCGTCATGATAATAATGCTGATTATGTGCAGTTTATATTAGAAACTCTGTTTGCCTTTTAGTAATTCATTAACAGAGGCAGAGCTGATATCATAAAGCTCAGTTGTTGCTTAATAATGGTGTTCCAGAAAACATCTCCATTCCATATATATTCCTCTTTAAAGGCTGGCAATATTTTCAGGAATCATGCAGTTCAGGTGCTTTTTGTTTAATTTGACAAAAAATAAGCTGCTTTACTATCTGTGTTTTTATAAAGTCATAATTACTCTAGGACCACCAGAAACATGAGAGCTATCAGTATCATGCTGGATGCAAGCAGAGTCTACATGTTGGTATCTATGGCAATGACAGAAATGAGGTGTGGTTGAAGTCTCTCATTTACAAACCAACAGACAATGAAACAGCTTGCTTGGGAATGACTGCAAATGTTGAGTTTATACACATGGTACAACTTAAACCTATACTGTACCTTCAGATGCATATTCTAGGGCTTTGAAAGACTTTCATCATCTTGTTGAACATTGGTACAGTATGTCTCCTATGAAGTTTAAAGGGTAGTTTTTGGTCCTGAAATTTGAAGAAACCAGATGACTATCTGTGGTTTTAATTATAGTAAAGATGCATTGAGACAAAAAAGAAAATAAGATACAGATAAATACCACCAAAGCTGTTGCCTGGATGTTCATTTCACCACCTCCAATGTCACTTTTGAGAATTTGACCGTACATGGAACAGACCTCACAGCTGCAGACCATGTGTAATTACCAGTTCAGGCAACATCAAGTACAGTATTCACCTGAGTGGAACATGATTCCACAGGCCCTAATCAATAATGATCAGCTCAGTGCAAAATGGTGTGGTGCAGTGCGTCAGACACATAGTGGTCATATCAGATACTCACAGCTTCTCTGCACTCCTAGAAAAATGAAGCTTTAGTTCAGTGCCTAATAAAGCTGCTTCTTTATGACAAAACAGATTTTCAAGCCATTTTCTTGCATATAGATAATCTATATCAGGTATGGGGGGCAAGGCATGTGTTGTTAATGTGGCTAATTGCTACAACTAGTGTCTCCTTACCACTAACAAGGCCTCTGCGAGACCCATGGACCATTGCTTTATGCATTTGTGTAGTTGTGCTAATCATGTTGCCTGGGGTTGCCCCAACAGCTTTACCCAGCGCATCAGATCCACAGACACGATCCAGTGAGCAGAACTGGCTGGTGGGTAAGGAGCCAAGCGTCTGTAGAAGCACAGCTGTCACTCCCAGATTAAACAGGTGACCCTTTGCATTCCTGTACGCCTCAGCAGCATCTCATTTGGCACTCAGTCCAACTAGCTGTAGCCAAAAATGCAGCGAAGCGAACTGATCAAAAAGGTGTCGCTTCTGCTCTGTTGTCACCATCCAAGCCTCAAAAGAATATGGTTAAGACAATACGAACCGAGGAGCAATAGACTTGAATGTTTGTCCCAGTGCCCAAAGACAGAAAATGTTTCCAGTGAAGTCAGTGCCCCCTGTGAAAAGCCAAGTTAACAACTGACCTCTGCCTCACAACAACTGGAACAGTGAACTACTGTACGCTCCTGAGATTAGCGAAGGAGTCCATAACCTCCACATTCTCTCCATAGAGGGAAATAGATAGTGATAGTAAATCTAACATCTTCTAATTCAATTTCGGAAAAATAGGAGCAAAAACAAAAGTGACATACAAGTGAAAAATTTATATCTTTATATTTTTCATCTAACCTTATACCACAAAAAGTGCTACACAATACCACCACTTTTTCAGCACTGTCATATTCCACCATGTTATGAACAAACTCTTACTGGGTGTTGAATGTGACTGGAAGTAACAATTTGTTCTGACACGCGTGCTTAAGGCGAGGCTGAATCTACCTTTATTCTGTGTGTGAGGCGGACCTGCACTCAGAGGCTGTCCCAGTGCACGCCTGTTTGTGTCTCAATTAAACAGAAAATACTGCATTTATGAGATTTCAATTAGAACGTTATCTCACTAATGAGGCAAAGCAGAAGCATAAGCTCCCAATTAACACCTCCTTCCTTTATTCAGGCTCACAAAGACTTAATATTTGCTCATTTGGCATGATTCCACATAACATTAAAGTGAAACAAGCCATTTGTCTTTTATTTTTTGGAAGGACGGTGAAACAGTGTGCTGCCATGCTGCTGTACTCATTGTTTCTAAATGTATTTGTCCTGAATTAATGCAACAGATACAAGTACAATATGGACATACTGTATCTACCCGTCAGCTGCTGAATCATTTATGAGAATCAATGCAGAAAACACCTGCAGCATCAGAATAAATGTTTAATTTGAGAAAATACCCTGGGCTTTCACTGTTGTAAATTCTGACACATGAAAGTTCATCAATTATGCCAGACACAGAAATACAGATCTCTTTGTTATCAGAGCAGCAGCATACCTTGACAAGTGATGGCCTTTGACCTGAAAACTGCAAGTGTGAATTATATGTTTCATGTGTGTGGTTTTAAACTATTCATAAAAAAATGCAGAAAGATGAACAATATAAAAGACCCAAGCCAAAAATTACACAAATGACTGAACAAGATAAAATATACAGCAAGACATGCAAATGTACAAGACAAAAGGGCAAGAGACAAAATTAAAATGATGTAAAAGACAATGTAAAACAACCAGTTGAAAATTTAAAATTGAGGACAAAAAAAATGTCAACAACAAAAGTCACACCATAAAAGACAAGGTGAAAATTATGCTACAGGTGTAACAGGGTAAAAAACAGATAAATACAGTAAAGAAAAAACACAGCAAGTCGATCAATCGTTGCAAAGTCCATCATACAGGGTGTCCCAAAAAATGTATAGACCTTTGCTGCAACAGTCTGTCATGCCAAGCATTAGAGAAGACTTTGAAAAAGAGGAGTTTTATTTTCAGCAAGATGGGGCACCCCCACACTACCATTGTAATGTTAGATCCTCCCGTGATGGGATCTTGCCAAACAGGTGGATTGGATGGAGGGGTTTTGTTGAATACCCTCCACGTTCACCAGACCTCACACCACTAGACTTCTTTTTATGGGGATACCTAAAAGACAAAGTCTACACAATGAGACCTGCAACAGTCATTGAATTCAGAGCAACCATTGAACGTGAATGCACACAAATACCAAAAGAATTGTTTCATAATGTGTGCTATACAGGTACCATTGCTTCACATTGTTGGCAGTGTTTGGACCAGAACGGACATCAGTTTGAGAACAGGCGGTGACAAAACAATAGAATGATGTTTGTAAATTCTTTTACATGTTGAAAATTAAACAAATTATAATAAACACCTAATTCACAATTATTTAAAGTATGTATACATTTTTGGGACACCCTGTACAATGAGTACAAAAATAAAAATGAGTGCTAAGTGAAAGAACTCAATATGCTCACTATACGCTTTATTAAGTACACCTCTTTGATTGCTTGTCAAGGCAAGCAGCTAATCAGCCAATCACATGGCAGCAACTTTATGAATTTAGACAAGTAGACAAAGTCAAGATTACTTGCTGAAGTTCAAACTGAGCATCAGAAAGGACAAGAAAGGTGATTTAATTAACTTTGAATGTGGCATGGTTGTTGGTGATGCTAGAAGTCAGAGGAGAATGGACAGACTGATTTAAGATGATAGAAAGGCAATAGTGACTCAAATAACCACTGGTTACAACCAAGTTATGCAGAATACCATCTCTGAGCACACAGCACGTCAAACAATGAAGCAGATGGGCTACAGCAGCAGAAGACCACACCTGGTGCTGCTCCTGTCAGCTAAAATTAAGCAAATTAAGGCTACAGTGCACACAGTCACCAAAACTTAACAATAGATTGCAAAAGATTACAAAAGTGTAGCCTGATCTGATGAGTCTCACTTTATGCCGCAGCATGGTGGTGTAATTGTGTGGAGGATATTTTCTTGGCACAATATGGGTCCCTTAGTACCAATTGAACATCATTTAAAAGGCAGTTAAGAGTAAAATCAAAAAATAACAAAATTTATCATCAGATGAACAAAACAGCTATTTTAAAAAGAACAAAAAATGAGCAAAATATTCAAGAAAATGAACAAAATTAAGCAAAAATGAAGACGATATTCAAAACAAGGTAAACAAGTAAATGAAAATTAACAACATTTTGCACACAATAAACAAAGATGAAATTTAAACCTAGAAGCCATGTGGCAATGGAATCCCTCCAGCTTTTTTGAAGGGGAGCTTGTTAGAAGGGGTGCTGTTTTGAAGTGGAAGTAGATATAGTTTAACTCAAACACAGAAGGAAGCTTGCACTTTTTATTTGACAGATAGGAGCTGAATATCATACAGTATGGGCATCAACAGTTTTGTTGTTGGTCATCCCTCGCACCCATTTTAAGACTTATGGTGATTGCGCATTTCAAGCTGTGGCTCCTACGTTGTGGAATGCCCTCCCCATAACTGTTTGCTCAGCCCAGTTGTAGCTTTATTTAGAAAACAGCTTAAGACATTTTTATTTAGGCAGGCTTTTAGGTGACTGTTTTGTTTCATTTTATTTTGCTCTTAAATGTCTGCTCTTTCTTCATTACTCTTACTTGTTTTATTCTATTTATTCCATTTCTGGTTTGTCCTGAGCTTGTATATCGCTTTTTACTTATGAAGCATGTGAGATTTGATGCAGATCTGATGCTATAGCTCAGAATTAGATACACTTCCTGTTTTATGGGGAAGGGGGTCACCATGTTACCATGGCAACACTGTCATTATTGACATATAGACGTGTATAGATCTGGGCAGTGTCTCTGATAAAACATATAAGATTTGGGGCAGATTGGATAAAAGAATTCAAAATTAGGCACTTCCTCCTTTGTGGCACCCTGAGTACACGTGAAGTCACCATGGCAAAGGTGCTATTTTTGAACTGTATTTGTGTTTAGACCATGTATCTGATGAAACATGTGAAATTTGGTGAAGATTGATTAAAGTAAGGGATATAGACACTTCCTTTTTCACTGCAAAGGTTTTTCAAATTTTGCCAAAATTCTCAAAAGAAGGCGTATGGCATTGGCCACCATTGACATGTACTTGTGTTCAGGTTGGGTGTGTAATGAAATGTTTCAAGTTTGGTACAGATTGAATAATAAACCTCTGAGATATAAGCATTATCTGTTGCTTGACAAAGTTCTCTATATTGCTTGAAATATGGCGAGCAAAGGCAGCTCAAGGGATTGGGACTACATGGCTGTGTAGCCTTAAGAAAACCACATATCAGTGAGGCTAATCAGAAAAAAATACTTTAGTTTGCTAGGGAGCATAATATTTTATTGGACTGCCTTTAGCTTTGATTATGACACACATTTGCTGCGGCATTGATTCAATAAGCTTCTGCAATGTCTCAACATTTAT